>VZRZ01001071.1:905842-1033017 GCA_013398175.1 Climacteris rufus
CAGCCTGCTTAACGAGAGTTTTTTTTTCTCTATATATCCTTATCTCACCTTGGAAGAAATTCCTTTCCCCTGTCCCGCTGAGCAGAGGGAGTGGAAAGGGAAGAAGCTTCTCGTGGGAGCTTAGGGGCAGCTCAAACCATGATAGCACTTGAACACTCTCTTTATGAAAGATGCCACTTCATATTCAGAAGAAAAAGATTTTAAATAACTGTTCTGAAGGATCATCAGAGATGACTGTGGCCCACTGGTTCCGCAGTCTCAGAATCTGGATTGAAGACAAGCTGGCCAACTGATATTTCTATCTCCCAAAAACACAGATGGAAAATTCCCAAACAATTTGTTGGGGTTTACTGTTGTTGTGTTTTTGGGTTTTTTGTTTTGTTTTGGTTTGGTTTTTTTTGTGTGTGTTGTAACAGTCACAGCATAGCCATTACTACATTTACTAAGCAAATGTTATCTATTCTTTTATTCAGAGAAAATTCTTTTTGGCATGATAACATTAGAAGTGTTGAATAAGTCCCATGTGTGTTAAATCCTTCAATGTTTACACAAGCATTCTGAACTTTACACATGAGAACAGTGCCACAGTTAATCAGAACCATTAGTCATTTGCATGAAGCCAAGCATGTATATTTAAGAACCTGCAAGACTAAGAAGTAACTCATTTCCAATGAAGGTGCTCATTTCCAATGTTTGATCGACTATAATAAATAATAAAGAAGCATAAATTTATGTGGGGTTCCTGGAATTTGGAAAATTAATTGTATATAATTAATTACATAATAAATCTTCAAATCATACACTTATTTGACAGCAAAAATATAGCACAGTGAAGTGGGTGCAAGTAATGGTGAAAAGAAACAGATTTGGCATAGACATTTCAAGCTTCTTTCTATGTGACTGAACCTTTTATTCCTCTTAAAATTGGGGGAAAATATTAATTGTGGAGAAAGACATGAACTCTCAAACGCTGGGTATTGGCTAATGTTCTGAGTTAATTTGCTGAAACTGGATTGTATCTACTAAAACAGTACATTTATGATAATATTTAGATGCTAATCAATGTTTTACCTATAACATTTGCAGCCTTTACATTGAATAAGAAGAATCCCATAACTCTGAAATAGGTTACAGAAATTGACTGCTGGAAAGACAGTGTAAAAAATCAGGCCATCAGGAATTGCTATGTAACCTATATTCACCATAACACTGGAAAGATTTTTTAACTATTGCTTTCCTGAGAATTTTATCTTATAGTTGTCCTCTGATACAGAAAGCTAAGAAAACCAGTAAAAGTGACCTCATACCAGTAGTACACAGAGTGGGCCTCAAATAGCATGTGGAGAGTCTGCACAGAGCAATAGAGGATATAACTCTCCCTTCCTTCCAAAGAGCTCAAATTAAAAGCAGTCCAGCTGAAATTCATTTGTATAGCAAGCTGGATACTAGCTAAGATGCTGGAAGCTGATATAAAAAAAATGATAAGCCATTATTTGTTGAAAGACATATGAGAATTCATTACATGTTAAATTAAGCACCATCTTCTCTGCATCCTTCTTTTGGGAAACGCAGGGAAGACAGCTTCTAGACAGACATCCCCAAGTGATTTGAAAATATGTGAGGCCATTTGAATATTTTCTTGAATAGAGATGAGCAATACGCATAAGCATCTAAGAAGGACAAATGCAAATACTGAAGCAATGATTGTACAGTGATGAAAAAGGAATTAAATGTTGCAGAAGGTTACACATAGCTGAAGAAATGGAAATACTGTGGTACAGCACAACAATCTTTTTTTTTTGCGCAGCAAAGAGAAAACTTGGATAAGTAGCAGAATCACTCCTTTTAGAAACAGCAAACAAATAATTTATAAGTACCATAAAATGCATGTTCCTGAGGGAAAATCCCAGAAGCATCAGTGTACATGCACAGTCAAACATGTAATTACAGCTCTAAGGGAACACGCATACATATGCATACATAGTACAAACATTTATTTCTGTCTGTTCTGATATCAATGCCATATTTTTACTCTAGGGCAGTATCCTTTGTGCTGGGTCTGATTTAACTTCCACTGTAACAGCAAAGTGGAACTATTATTTGACATCAGTTGAGTTTGACCAAGCAGAAGTGGCACAGTAATTCTGTCTCTAATAACTGCAGTCATGATTAAGTTACTTCTAAAATCTATCTCCAACCAGCATATGCCTTCTCAGAAGCAGAACATACATTTTTATTCCAAGTCCCAGGTAGTCTGCATGCTTGTAGATTTGCTTATTAAGCAGTCTTTGCTGAAACTAAGACAAGGGATAGACAATTTCTTACAGCCAGGTATTAAAATAATTCTGAGTTACTGTCAGTCAAACTATGAAGAACTACATATTTTCTTCATATAAACCCCTTAGAAAGAGGAAAAAAAAGAATCTTTAAGCTTGAGGTACTGGAGTGTGACAGTGCTATAACTATTACACAGAAAGTAAAATCCTGACTTCAACAGACAGAAGAAAAATTCTATCAATTGCAAAATAGTTCCAGAATAATTCTTGGCTCTGATACTACAGATTTTCAAAACCCTTACACCCATTTTCAGGTAAAAGTTACTAGAGGTTTAATAAAATACAAAGTAGTAGTACAAAGTAGACCAATGAGCACAATTCTCAGAATATTTTGCCTAAAGAGAATTTACTGAATTCAGAATTTAATCAGAAATTAATTATTCCAGCACAATTTTTTCCCCAATCTTTTTTCAGGTCTGAAATCTGGACTCAGAATAAGGAGTTTTATTGACTCAGAAGGACATTAATCTTTGCTACTTTTGCAATTAGTACACTGACAGGAAATGAGCAGAGTAAGATCTATTCAGGAGTTTCTACAAGAGTGACTTCATGCTGAAGGACTTTGCTGAATGAAAGAAGTGCAACATGGTTATTTCATTTACAACAGGACCTGGGCAATAGCTAAAAGTTAGAAAATTATTTTGTTTGTGACAGAAAGCATCTTCCAAATTACAACAAAATGTTGTAACATTTATTTGAATTTATTTCCTTAGAAACTCTCAATTACATATCCTGACAAATACTGTAGAGAGTATTAACAGCCTAAGTAATACTGTACCAGCCCATTGCTAGCATAAATGACCAGCTAAGCCCTGTACACCACACCGCTTTCAGCTTTAGCTCAGGAGCTGTTCTTAATATTCAGGTCAGCTCCACATTTTCAAAACAACATTTAGATTCAACAGTGTCACTGCAATGGTGGTTCACATACATATAGAGTAGGTATCAAGAAAAGAAATGCTCACTGAAGTGCAAAAGCAGCTCAACCAAAGTTAACAATCCAAAAACACAGAGAAAGCAGAGACAGCAAAATGCAAAATGTAAGAGTTGGCAAGCCTGACTCTCATTGTGCAGTGACCACTTTGTCAGCAGAGAGAGAGGGAAAGAGGGAACATTCAGTCAGAATAAACCAGCAGCTCTCAAACATGCCAAACTCTACCACCAGCTTCATTTGTTCTCTTGGTGCTTGATCTTTATACCTCCATCTTAAATATGACAAAGAAATAAGATCGATGAGGATGCCAGAAGCAAGATGCCATTTTGTGGTTCATCAAATTAGACAGAAGGCTCATCTATACAATTTATCACATGAAGGCATACCATGCTTTTCTAAGTTTGGAGTTTCAGGAGTCACAGATCACTCTGATTCCCGAATTAAAACTGAGGAAAGCCTTCCATTGCAGGACTGTTGTAATAAATAGGAAGACACCACTGTAGAGATTGCCAGGTTATTTTATGTACAGACTAATTACAAATCCTAGATGGTTATTTTGACCTTGGTTATTAAAAAATAATAACCAAGAATACTCCCCCTCTTAACATTGCAAGCATATACATCCATTTGTTATGTCACCCCAGTTCAATGAATCTCAACACAGTCAGTACCTGCTTTTCAAAAATAAAGTAACGTGTCTGAAGTAATGAGGAAAACAATAAACCAAGATCTGATTCTGATCAGGGTGCTGTAGAAGATAGATGTGGGTCAGGCTTATGGGCATAATTTCTGCTCTGTTGGTTGTTATTTGAACAAGATCCTAACTACCTTTGAAGGCAGTTTACATTAGTGGTTCCCAGACAGTGCCAAAATTAATTCTCTTTTTTTTCGAATGCTAAATAGGTGGTAGGGTACAATAAAACACCTGCGGAGATGAAAAGTAGCAGTGTGGGAAGATATTTGTGCTAACATTTTGTAGCTGAACTCTGACTTCTGGGCCAAGCCTTTTAGTCACCCTATTGCGTTTGGTTTGTACCAGCTGATAAAAATTGTGAGTTGAATATTTTTGGAAATCTAAACCCAAACTGACTGAGACTTTTTATTCCATATCAAAGGAAATTCTGGAATTCCTGCCCCTTGAGAACTAATTCTTCCCTGATTTTACATTAGAGTGCTTTTTTGGGGTATAATTAATATCTGTGAGATGGTTTAATAGGATGCTGATTAATATCTAAAATAACAATAATCTAATTAAATCAACTGAAATAAATTCTGCCCCTAGCAAAGACAATTAAAATTAAAACTGAAATAAAGATATATTTAACTGAAAAGATACCATACAGTTATGAGAACTACTCTGATTCATTTTGAGGGAATTTGTGGGTAAAAAAATTGCTTTTGTAGCTTTGTCTGCAGAATTACTTTTCCCACTAATTGAAGAATAAAATTATTTAGGTTACACTGTCTCCAAAATAAAAACATAGTGAAAACTGAGAAGTGTTTTCCTGGGAAGCTATAAATCAACCTTCTACAAAGGTTTGAATTGCCAAAGGTAGCATATAGCATCTTCTTCACTCAGCCAAGTAATTCAACATAAACCCAAGCTGAACTATGTAAGTATTCAGCAAAAATTCACTGGTGTCTTCTTTGGAAAAAGTGCTCAAGGGTGGACACTTCATTAAAATGCTATTTTTCTTGCCCAGTGTAACAGTAATTCTGATTCACTGGAGGCAAAACCCATTTTCCATGGCTGTGGAATATATTTATTTTATTTTTGAAGTTAATCCAACTCTGCAATGAAGCAGCATTGGGGAAAAATCTCTTTCCTTTTAGGAGCAGAAACTTTACTTAGGCAGCATAAGGGAATACATCTTTACTATGGCATACAAAAAGCAAGCATTTTTGGTTCCTCATTTATTCAGCAGGATATCACTGCTATTGTGCATCAGTAACTTCTGTTCAAGGAGATTTTTTGAGAAAGACCTAACAATACAGAGAATTAATTACTCAAAAGATCTTCTTGTGTCAAGTCATACAGTGTCACTTGCTGCAGCAGAAGGGATCACATCACTGGTTATTTCTACAAGTTTCTTTCTGAGGGTAAAAATCACTGAAGTGAAGAGAACCAGTGAAAAACCTGTGCAATACAATTTAAATTTACTTGAAACATAATTTCACCCTCAGTGACTACATTGCCTCAAAAAAGTATAGTAATTCATGGCACTCACCTCGTCTCATTAAATACACCTTCAAAGACCAAAGTATGTCATGCTATGCTTGACTGTATTTTTTATGACCCCAAAAAACTTGGATTGTTTCTCAGAGTACAAGACACCTGAGTACTCCTCTTCATGTTGTGATGATGGGTTTTAAGCTTTGCTTTAACAGATATTTAATTTAATGCAATAAAAGGAAAAGATAAATCAAAAAACAGTTTTTCAGATGAAGAACTTAAATGACCAGTATAGCTAAACTTAGAGTTATCCCCTGATCTTAGAAAGCTGTCTTAGATTGTTTGCATTTAAATTATCTAATGGGTTAAAAACATTCTATGCAAAGCCTTTAAGATCTTTCCCTGCCTTGTGAAAAAAATGAATGATGAATGGTGTGTTTCTATATTGCATTCTGCGTATCTTTAGCCAAATGGTTATTTCAAAGCATATTTGGTTCAAAATAAAACTGTGTAGGATTGTTTTGTACACTGGCATATAAAAAAATATTATGGAATATTATGAAAATTTGTAAGGAAGCAAAAATTTGAAGAACTGACAAAAGAAATTGAACACAAACAAAAACATTAAAAACAAAATGATTCATCAATTTTTGTATGTATTCTCTTGGGGAGGACCACCCATTATTCACATGCTGAAACTACTTCTGTCCAACCTTAACTTCAGAGTTGATAAAAATAGAATAGTAATGTCTGTGAAAAACAGTTGCAAACTTGTATTTTAACCAAATTATTGTACACTATTAAAACAGTTAATACAGCTAGTCTTTCATCAGTCTTTCTACTAAGACTACAAAATAGGATAATGGCCAGTGTAAGAATTTTGTCACCTACTTCTTATTTAGCAAGTATGGCTGTCTCTATGGATTGCAATAATTGCACAGCCTGGAAGGTACTGTTGTCTTCTGGCATTCACAGATTGGGTCAGGGTGGAAGGGACCACAGTTGAGTCATCCGGCCTGTGGCAGTGTATGTGGCAAAAGTCAGAGCCTCACAGGCTCAGGACTGTTGGACTCAACCCGAGGTTGCCACTGTTTGAGCTACACTCCCTTGTCAGGGTGAGCTTTCTGGCTCACCCCCAGCATCCCTTGCAATGTTGTTTACATGTTTCAGTTTATTAGTTAATTAAGGAATTACTTCGTGTTCTGTGTAAGGCTATGTTCTGGAAGCTTCACTGCTGTTCAGTTCCCCATTGGTTCCATGTAAATCCCTGTACCTCAATTGATTACTCTCCCCTGCTTGTATCCCGATAAATCCCTTGCCTTCCCCCTGCCTGTTGCCTGGTCCCTGAAGCCTTCAGCTCTTCCCGATCCTCATGCCGCCTCTCCTGGACCCCAGACCCTCTCCTGCCTTCCCTGCTGCCTCCCCCAGGAAATAAAAGAGCTGGAAATCACACCAAAGCCCTTCTCTCTGGCCTTTATCCTTGCTTGCGCCCACAACATCAGCCCGGGGCTCGCTCTCACCCAGAGGAGCCAGCACTAAACAGAGCTGCCAGAGGATGCCCTGCGTCTGGGGAAGCTGTGAGCTGCAGCCCCCGGGAAACCAGGGTCACTCCCAGACTATCGCTGAGTGGCCTTGAGCAGCCACCCGGACCTGGCGATACTGGCCCAACCTCCCTGCACAAGCAGGATCATCCCAGAGCACGTGGCCCAGGATCGCATCCAGAGAGTTCTTGAATATCTCCAGTGAGGGAGACTCCACAGCCTCTCAGGGCAGTCTGTTCCAGTGCAATCACCCACACAAGAAGGTAGTTCTTCTTCTATGGGAAGAACATATTTGTCTTCTTTCCACGACATAGATGCCTGAACGTGGCTGTCACCAATTATAGCCTGATGTTGAATATTTATCCCTTTTTGGCTTGCATACAAGATGACGTTTTGTTGCTAACAGCTTTAGCCTCTCCGAATGCTCTATTTGGAGTAAATTCACTCTTCCACCAACCAAAACAAAATTATGCTTAAGTTTTGAAGCACTGCAAGTGCTGTCTCAATTTCATATAAATAACGCAACTGTACCTGGAAGCTGTCCATGTAATTTCAAGCTTTAAAGCTTATGAAATGTACCATACCAATCTGTCACAGTTTTATTTAAAGTCATGAAATACATTGCTGAAGTTTTGCTTTTGCTGTCTTGGCAAATCCTTTAAATTACGCTTCATTTCAATCAAGCATTTCAAATGACATCATAGAAACTTCCTGCATACACAAATTTTGCCCAGTGCCAATCAATGACAAAACAAAGCTCCTTCAACACTGTTTGTAAAATATATACACTCCAATAAGTATTGATGTGGATTTGCAGTCTCATATATTCAGCTGAAATGTGAGGTATGGAGATGAATTTAGTCTTAAAACATCTACCTAGTTTTGCATATGTAAACTCTTCTGTCAGCATATCATATGGAAACTAGTTTCTCACTCTTAAGAAATAGCCTATAAGACAATGGCACAGCATCCTTAGTTACTAGAAATAGTAAAATTTTAATTATTCTGAAACCTGCGGGAAAAAAGAACATATTTCAATATGTAGTGAGTACTGAGGAATCAGACTTGACTGGAAAGAAGGTACTTGATATTATTTATAAGAGCAGGCATCTCAGACTAGACATGCACAGAAATCCTGAAATACCTGGTTTCTTTTGGCCTAATCAAAAACTTTAATGAAGACTTTAGAATTACACAAACTGGGAGACAAGGAAATTCAACTACTTCTAATTATGAAGAATACATCACCTCAGTGTACTCAGATGCCAGATTATTTGGTGAACTCTCAGAGAGTATGATAAACAAACAAAGAAAAACAAACAAGCAGCAAAAAAAGGTGAAGAAAATTACCTCTCTCTCTATCCAAAACTAAATTAACATGGGACAATGAAAGAGGAGGTTAAGTGTTTTAGGACCTCTTACATCTTCAGAGATAACTGGTGAATGGCACTTTTCGGGACAGACTGCCACAAACTGGGAGAGCACTGGACCCTTCTAGATCTGGATCATTCATTATGTATAGATATTGCTTTGTTTCAAGACCAGTTCAGGTGCAGTGTCCATATTCTGCTGGTGTTCCACCAGAAAAGGATGTTGGCTAGAGCTGGCTATAGATTATACGTGTACTCCAAATATCTAAAGGTAGAATGCTTAAAAGGCATTGAAATTTTGGATTTATAAGTCAGAAAGCTTTTGAGTATTTGTTTCTGTTGCCCTGAGTTTTGCAGTTCTTTGATGTTTTCATTCTTCTGTAACAGTTTCCCACACACTTTCTGTAAACATAGCCATGTTTTTCTAACTGTGTTCTATTGTTTGCATTCCTTTCTCCTGGGTGGAGATATTTGATGGATATTTCATTTGACCAGTGTGATGGAGGGGTGGCAATTTCTCCCTCCAATCCACGATGGTCTCTAGGAGGGTAGAAAATAAAGTGCGGGGTCTCGACCCCCAGTTTTGGCCCGCAGTTTGGCTCTCTCTCTTCAATGCATGTCTGCGTCTTTCTTTCCTGTCCAAAGTGCAACATGTTTCCATCTCAGCTGGTGCATAAGCTGCTCAGGTGCCACATTTCAAAACGTATAAGTTGCAAACCAAAACCTCAGCTAAGTGTGATAAATACTGTTAGAACAATAACCTAGTGATCTCTTCAACATCATTAATAATGCAGCAGAGAAAACAGAAAGGTCAGCTGTATTCAAATTATTTACTGAAATAAGTAGATATAAATCTGAGTTATTAATTACAAAAAGTGTATATTAAAAAAATGCTTTCATGAAGCTACTTGTCACATTTTTTTGTTAACTGGAAAAAATTTATTTTGCAGCTGAGGTGGTTTCCATTTACTAGCTTAGTTTTTTGGGGTTTTTTTGCCCAAGACAAAATTGCTTGATTCAGAACTATATTTCTATTTTACCTACTCAGAATCTCATAATCATATATAAGCTTCCATTTAAGGTATGGTATATTTTAAAAAAGAAGGAAAAAGTTATTTTTCTGTATTAGTACTTCAACAAAATTAACAATCAGCTTTACAGCAACAATTTTTGCCCCACTAAAGCTTTCTGGCAGTAGATTGAAAACGTGCATTCAAACCTCGTCCATTTTAATTCTCTCTAGCTAATTCTCTTGAGTGTTTCAAAAGGTTTATCCCTTTAACATATCCCTTTGTCACAGAAACTTCCATGAAAACGTTCTTTTTCATGCATGTCTTCTGTGGCATTTCTAAAAATCAAAACATTCACTTTAAACAATTTCAAAGACAATATTAATGTTCCTGCAAGGAAGGAAACATGCATTTTCAGAATGTCTGAATGATATTAAATGTTCAGCCTGAGTTTCACTTACTTGGCAGTGATGGGACAATCTGTAGAATCAACCTACCATAAAAATAAAGGTTTCTATTTGCTTCATGCTCAGCTGTACTGGAAGTTATATAAACATGACAGTTTTTCTATTAAAATTCCTTGAACTGAGAAATAGATTGCTTGTATCCACAGCAGAGAAATTAAAAAAAAAAAAAAAAAAAAGGACAACCAAAAAACCAACATCTTCCACAACTTCTAACATAAAATAGGATTAACTAACACTTCTGTTTGACCTGATGGTGTAATGGCTGAGGAGTGCAGATAATTGTTCAAGAATTTGTGTTAGTAACAAAGGCATGAGAAGCCAACTTTCTGCCATTTTGTGGCAATATGTGTAATTCTACTTTAGCTGTGATTACTTTCAGATATTTTACCAATCTATTCCATCAGAGGGGATATAATACACTACATTCAATTTAAACATTTGTCTAGTTGCCAGCATACAGCTGCAGCATGGTGAGTTTGAGTCTAGCCTTTCTACTGAGATGCATCTCATTACTATTACTCAAGTACTTCTGAAAAAAATGCACACAGTTTAAACTTCAAGTATGTGTACAATATGTTCAGTTTTAAGACCATTGCTCACTCACTGAAATTTTTAGAGTGAACTGTTAAACCTTTCCAGGGTTGAGCTGACATACACATTTTCAATTATTGCACTTGCAGTAGTAGTTACCCCTACTACAAGCAAGGTATTTGGGAATTTTAGAGAAGCATAATGCAGGAAAAATAAGATTGTTCTCTTTTGATACCTAATTTGGATGGTGTAATCTGCTAATTTTGCCTAACGGAAGAGGACTTTACTCTGAATCTATGGGATACCCTTAGAAAACTAGACTTTTACAGGGAAAAAGCTGAGATTCAAAACGTGTCCACTTGGCCTACATCAGTGGTTTACCAAGATAGCTGTGTTATGTGAATGCACACTGTTTGCCAGCAGTACCCTGAAGCTGAAAGCGTTACATCCTTTGGGCTAAAAGAAGTTATTCCATTTCAGAAAATAATTTAAACTATATTATCAAAGGAACACTGCATCTCCACAGAGAGAGGCTACCAATATATTCTACAAGTATAAGCATACCAAAAAAGCCTTTTAAAGTGTGGACAAGCCTGTCATTAAATCTAACTTCTAACTTAAGTAAATCTCTCCATTGTGAAATCTTGTTAACCTCCTTTACAAAATTTCCTTGCTCTGCCTCAAGATGTGATTCTCCATTAGCTTAAGGAGCTCATGAAGTTGACTTAGTCAATTTAACTCTAAATTGAAAACTTCTCTGATTATTACTAAACAACTTCCTTAATTCCCAAACCATGGCAAAGAGATACTCTGTTTGAGAATGTAGCTTATTAGAGTTCTCTCTGTGCCCTTCTTCCTGATCCAGATACTCTAAAGGTCTAACCATATATTTTCAGAGTCTTTCAAAGAACCAGTCATATATTTCTCTTATTCTTGTTCTGATTTCTTTTTGAAAATAATCCTGACTTTTTCAACCTGCACTGTTGTGTGACCTCAGATATTGGCACAGTTTAGGGGTCTCTTCAATATAGATACATATCTTAATGTTCAGGTGAAATGTGAAGATGTATTCTCTGGGTCACCATTTCTTGCCAGTTCAATTTCTCATACAAGCAGTTGAAAGTGTCCTCCTATTTTGCCATGATTCAGCTGAAATCAGTTCCAAGCTCCCACCAACCTTTTAGTGAGAATATTCATATTTCATTTACGAGATTAGAATGGTGGAGGTAAGAGCTACACTAAGTGTGGGTGTATTGCCATTAACTGTAGCGATACAAATGCCATATATGGTACAAATACCATAACTACATCAAGACATTTCATAAGCAGCAACGAAATAATGATAGTATATTCAACATACAACAACCCCACTGGATATAATATCCAATGAGGAGATCATTATAATGTAAACAAATTAGGTGCAAGGGGACACGTTAACCTCTGCAACAGGATCAAATAACCAGTTTTATTGTGTTTACCCACTAGAACTGAGTGTAGGTGTCAGATATGCCAAGATAAAAGGAAAATATTCTGCCATTCTTGATCAATAATATAACATACAGAGTGTAAGGTTATTAGTTTATGAACTAGCATGAGTTTATAAGTATGTATACAAGAAGAAGCAATCCACAAGGCTTTAATGGGTTTGGGATTTTTGTTCTCCAAGACAGCCCCTAGTAGTAAGACAGAACAGCTATCATAGCTGATGATTATAATCAAGTCTATCTTATCAGATTTTGCTGCTCTCTATTTAATGCTGATTTTCCATTCTTCAGAAAGATTGCCTGAAACATTTCCATCCACCTCTCTCACAGAACAGCAACAATCCATAATATATTCCACCATTTCCAAACTGAAAGCAACTAAAAGAGCTATTTCTGACTATATCTTTTAATTCATGACATTCATACATGATTTATTGTAAACCTTTTTTGTCTTTTCCCTGTTATCCAACATGTAGAAAATATCCTGGCTCGTATTGTAACAAAAAAAACTAACCTGCAGCTACCTCCTTGTTATCATGTCCCCACACCACTAGCAAGATCATGTCACACTTAATTAAAATGTTATGGCTACTCTTGCTCACATGGATCTGCAAAATGTATCGCCTGGTTGCAAGGTCACCTATGTTTGCAACTTTTGTCATGATTAGCTGACAGGGAAACATCATTCTTAGCTTGCACTGTCAACCATCTTTACAAAACCAACCAGTCTACAATAAACTTTGACTCCTGCTAAAGAGTATATCAGGAATAAGTAAACTGCTAAAAATGTCCTGTTTTCAAGCCAGGTTTCTAGGAATAAAACCATAGAAAAAATGATGCAATGCATTACATAGTATAATTAGAACTGATTTTTGATCTCTTGACACTAAAAAACAGGCATTAGATCCTGCAGTCTCCGAACCATCTGGCATCTGAGCCTGCAATACCTCTTTTGTACATGAACCACAGAACACTATTGTTGTCTTCGTAAGTGTTCACTAATAGAGTCCAAAATTTTCAGAACAACTTCATCTCTGAAACAGATGCCCTGAGACACTTATGAGTAAAGCATAATAACAGTAAGAAATATACTCAAAACCATTGAGGCATTAGAAACCTCTCAGAGGAAACAACACATATTCAAGAAAGACTACACATAAGACAATGTCTTATATTATTTCTATTTCTGTCCTGAATCACTTAGGCTCAGGCATCAGAGTTCATAGGTAAGAAATGCTTAAGTACCATTGTCTGACATAAAACAAATAATAGACACTTGCTTTCTGTTGCACCTAGATATGTCTAACAGAAAGCTGGGTAAGCATCATTAGCACTATTCTGTCTTAACACATTAAGTCTCTTAATCATAGCCAAGCTCTATCCCTGACTTATTAACTCTATCTTACAGTTGACTTTACTGCTGTGAACTTAGTCTAAGACTGCTGCCAGAGTTTTGTTTCAATTACCCGTTATGCAGAGTTCTGATTTGATTTTCCTTTAGAAAGGGTGGCACTTTCTTCTGCATGTCTCTTAGTGTTACAAAGACAGTGTTACTATCTGTCTCTTTATTTCATTCCCACCTTGAGTGGCCTGAATTTTGTAAGGCATCCTCTTCTTAGCAGGTGAACTCCAATGAAACTATTTTATAGATTACATGTAAGGAAAAGAACTACCTATCGAAGTAGGCAACGCCATCTCATCAAAGCCATGTACATCTTTGATTTGACCTCTTTTGCGTTATGTTTCTCTTTAATCTTACTACTTTATCTGAAATGTCCTCAGTCTTTTTTTAATCTTTCTACTTCATCTTTCACTGAGTATATCCCCCTATCTTAATAGTCCTCCTTGTACCTAATGCTCTCAAACTTTTAGAAGATTTTTTTACTTACCAGTTTTATGTAGTATCATGAATATATTTTACTCTATAACTATTTATTTGTGAGACAGTTTGTAAGATCCTTAGTGCTCATCCATATTACTTTACATCCATATTACATCCAAAACACTTTCCAAGTAGCACATTTTAAATATTATACTTGAGCATACTTCCTGGCCTAAGTACTAAGATTCATCTACTTAAATTCATTGGATGAGCATTTCAGAAATCAATGCATGATACTAGCTGAATTCATGTCAAATGTCTATAAGAGACCCTCCAATTATTGTGACTCTTCAGAGCAGTACTTCAAAATATGATGCTTCCTCATAATATCCATGTAAAAGGCAAAAGCCATCAACCACTAAAAAAAACCTCACTAATGACTTGAAAATATTTGGTAGTGTTTGATTTTGTTCCATATTCTCAGTGATAATTACAGTTGATAGTTTATTCTCTCTCTCTCTAATCACTCAATCTATTATTCACAGTGAGGATTTAGTAGAGCTGGTCAAGAAAATGAGAAAAACCAAAAGGATTTAGGTGGACAGTTAAAAATAAATGAGACAGAAACATTTTATATAAGTTGTGAACTCACTTTGTTGGCTAAACCTCAATCAAAATATTTCAGAGATCTTGAAAAGGTATTGTAACACTCCACAGAGATTCCTGTTTCTCTGCCTCTTCCAGATGCATATACCCTTGTCTTTAGATGAAATGACAGTATACTAGTAGAAAATTTCTATAGCTGAGGCTAATCATAAAAGAGTAGTTCTGGATAGAAAACTCATTTTGCTAAAGAAATAAAATCCACTTGAATTAAAGCCCCTACAAGGAAGAGAATTACATTTCTGCACAGTTCTTCATTGAGAATTGAAAATTTTAATAGAAAACAAACAATACTTATAAATATTTTGGTATATATATTACAGGTAACCCTAAATATAAATGCATGATTGACTTAATTAACTAATTTAGTTTCTGTGTATAGAGCTGTTCTATAACACCATTTATATGTTTTGGCTTACATTACCTTTTCCCTAACAGCAACATACAAATTCTCATTTCCCCTAATATTAAAAAAAAAAAAAAACCAACAAACAACAAATCAAACGTTGCTGAAAAACTGCTAAAATAAAATTCCAAAAAGAATTAATCAAATATTTACTGAATTTAGATTTTCTTATGCATAATGAAGCATATAGTAAAATTCAAAACTTAGTGCAAATTACTTATTCATATTCTCCCTTTATCATATTCCTAATATAATATGCCTAATATCAGTAACATGACAAAGAATGAGTCTGCAAACTGTTGAGCCCTATCTTACCCACTTCAAATTAATTGCAGCACACATAACATGACTCTGCTACAGAATAGTTCTAAGGTTACCATCACTGATCTTGCACCAGCTTTTCTTGTAAAGAATTACTTGTCATTCTCTGTACAGAGCTTGAAAATGAAGCTCATTCAACCTATGACTACATCTCTGTACATGTTAGGTACCAATTATTTGTACAGCTTCCTTTTTAATCATAACAGTTTTTATTCCCCCATGACATATCATACTAATCTACTCCCAAATTACCAAAACATTCAAAGAGCAACAGTTCAACCCTAGTGTAGTGTCGCGATCCTCGCCGAAGCTTTCAGTCCCCGCCACAGCAAATCTTCTCTTTGAGTTCTTTTAACAGACATTGAGATAAGACACAGTAAAAATACTTCAGAGTTTCTTCGGTCTCAAAATGTTTGTTATCGATAACTTAGCAGCACAGAAACGCGCTTTGTCGTTAATAACAAGGTACAAAATGGCCACGAGCACCTCTCATCCAGATTATTTAAACTTCAGATTGTCCAGTTAGGGAGATGTTGCATAGGATATTTTCAATAAAACCCAATAATCAGTTTTTCTTTTTCCGCATTGCAGAACTTTAGAACCAATGGCAGAAAACACAAGTTTTTGGAGAAGAAAAGGGAAGTAGCAAAGGTAAAAAAGGAAGTGAAAGAACAACATCTAAACCCTCCATTTTGGACACTAGTATGATAATATTCCATAAACCAAAATATCTACACTTCTACCTAATTCACCTAGTGACATAGCCTTAACAATACAGCATTAATTTCAAAGTTATCACACTACAGGGGAAGTCTTTTCAAGGGTTTAAGATCAAATGAGATTTATTTCTGGGGATCATAACTTGTTAAAGCAGAAAGAGTGAAATTCTCAGAATTCAGGGTTCCAACAGTGTAGGAAGCAGGTTTTCCATGGTATTAAATTATACTGATAAATCAATTTTAGTGCATGCTCTGTGTTGTGCAGCCTGCCTCCCTGCCTCAGCCCCAGATTACATGTAATAATACCTGGGGTGGTCAGACTTGGTGTGAGGATTTTTGGATGACATGGCATCCTGTTCAGACTGTCTCAGCACCAGTGCCTGTGTCCTGTGCAAAGGAGCAGTTATTTAATACATGATTTATGCTCACTGAAAAATTATGTACTTTTATATTGGAAGAATTGTGTTCAAGGAAAGGCAAAGCATTTCCCCTTCCAAAACACCGGAGGAGCGTTTTTAATACAAGTCATACCAGAATTTAGTAATTTATAAGTTTAATTTCCATAACGCAAATTAACCAGTAGTGCATATGCTAATTGGTCTAAAATGACAAATGAATACTTTGCAGTAAACCTAGAATAATAAAAACCACAACAATTTTTATTGCTAACCTTTTAAAAAGAGAATGGTCAGTAGAATATATGTTATTAAGTATATTTCACTGATATATTAGAACTATAAATAATTGTATTGTAACTCCCTTTTATAACTTTTCAAAACATTCATTTTGGCAAACTTGTCTAGAAAATTGTGTAAATAATGCAAAATCTGTTTTTATATTTTGGAATTCTAATGGTATATTATCTTAAAGAGTGGCACTGCAGAAGCCACTGGAGTTTGGAGCTGGGAGTACTGTAATTCATACTGACAGCTGTCACTGCTTCTTTCCACTTAGGTGGGTCTAATGAGCCACCCGTCATGATAGATTGGTATTTGTTTCAGAGCTGGGACTTCATACCAGGAGAAAGCAAGTTAGTTGTTAGTTATAATCTGACACTCACACAAGCAACTAAAATTGCAAAACTGAACTCAGTGCTGAAATCTACTTTAGCTAATGACAACAGCATTCTCTTGCAAAGCCACTGGAAAAGATGCGCCTAAAGCCCACATCATTCTCAGCCCAGCTTTCTACATATCAGACACCCCAGATGGCTTTTGTTGTATTCCATGCTGAGCAGTGAACCCAGAAGTCTCTTTCCCCATGCCTGCCCTGGTATAGAGTGAAGGTTTTATCACAGTGGGTTGTCTCTGTTATATACTGAAGGGTTTGAGGAACTGTCATCCAAAAATGCGAACAAACATCAAACAGAATTATGGAAACATCAAAGATGCTTTTGAACAAACTATGGTAGATTTCTAACAATTTCTATTACTTTTTGTAAAAGTGAAAGGCATACTATGCTGTAAACACTAAAATAACCCATGAAAAGATTAAAATATTTTATATTAGTATAGAATGAACCAATTTAAAAAACATTGGACATCTACTATTTAGACATTAGATTATTTGCAAGATGTCAGAATAAATATGTAAGGGGAGTTTGCATTGTTAACTGACTATTTTTCACACCTTTTCATAAAATGCTTTTAATGTGTGACTTCTTGTCAAATAATTTTCATCATTTCTCAGTCATGTATCTTTCTTAAAGTCTTAAATAGATCTTTTTGAGTTCCTCTTCCTTAATTGCCATTCACTGACAAAACAAAGATGTGATTTTTTTGTGTCATCTCTGCACATTATCACTAGCATTGTACAAAAAGAAAGTTCTTCTTTTGACATTGCATCTCTATAAATGGATTAAATGAGCTGTGAATATCATCATTTAACCAATAAAAAGAGATCTTTATTTATTTAGAATGTATCAGATCGGCTTCATCTAAAAGTCTAATTGAAAAGGCTATTCAGGTCAGCTGTGATGTTAGAAGACAACTGAATCACATTTAATGGTACTTAAAGGATGTGAATGGGCTAAAAGAAAAATTAAGCTATGGCCATTAAAATTTAATTTGACTTAGTGAAGCCATTAACATTTTCGTTTCATGCAGTGGCAAGCATTCTAAAAACATTTCCATATAATTCAGAAACCTGGAATTGCCAAATGGCTGACCCTTACATAGCAAAAATGATTGAAAGTGACCTTACAGGGCACATCATTAAAAAAAAACCAAAAGGAGAAAAATTTTTCAGATATCATTATTAGCTGTCATTCTGTTCTTCCTTTGTATGTAAAGTGCCTTCTATTCCAGTAATTGCACACTTTGGTTTTCATTTTAACATTGAATATCAGATTTGGATATCAAATGAACAAGACATGAACTGTCTATAAATAATCTATTTTCCAGACAATGCCCTGTCTTACTCCTAGTAGCATACCTGCAATGTGATGCTTTACCACTACAAGCTTGCCTTTGCAATTTGAAAATGCTACTTCAATATTCCTTATACTATATAATGACAAATATTATAAATAGCAAAAACCATTCATCAATGCAAGAATTTAAAAAATATTCATCAGTCTCAAATGAAAACATTTTCAGGATTAAAATCGTAACAAATCTGATCATGTATCAGTACCTGATGAAAATTTCAGATTGACTGCCTGACAAGGAAATAGAAACCCCTGTTTTGGTTTTCATTCTCATTTTTTCCAATCCAGTTTAAAAAAAAAAAAAAAAAGACTGTTTTAACAGTCCCAAAATAATACAATCTGGGATTTCTTATCTTTCTTTCTAACATTACTTTTATTGCTCTGTCTTACATTCTAGCAGTGACTATCAGGCATGACAGCAAACAGAAAACACTAAACACTGTAAAGACACTTACAACTGCACTCCAGAAGGTGTAGGCTGATATGGAAACTGTAAGACTAAGGGATTTTTCTGGCCCGACAGAGTGTAAAACTTCTGGCTTCACAGAAATCAGCCACCTCCATCACCACCTCCACATCTGACCCATCACAAACTAGTTTCAGAGATAGGAGAAGTTTGGAGCTCAACAACACACTTCTAATGAGATAAAAAACCTCTGAAACTAGTAAAGGTTCAAATAGGGCACGTAAAAACTTTGAATCAACAAGTTTTTGAAAGATTTTAAAGAATATGGTCTGCTGAGTACTCCATTTTGCAGAATTTCATGCATTCTTACAAACTTTGTTTTGTCCATGACTCCCAGATACCTCATTCATCAGTTTCTATTTCATGATTCATTGTGGCTAATAATAGATGAAATGAGTATAAAAATAATCAAAGCTCTAATGACAAAAGGAAGTATCTGAATTACTCTAATAGATTATCTTCTAAATTGACTTGGCTAGCCATTAATTTGATTTTCTCCTTTCCCAACTTAATTTTAATGGGCTACAGAAAATTAAAAACAGAAACTAGTGATGATCTCTGTTCTTCCACAGTTGCAGAGCTTCTAACTCCTGCCAGAAATTAATTTACTCACCGCATATCAATACCTGAAGTTCAAACACTTCTAAATTAGGAGTTTGGTAAGGCAAAGCTGTTCTACTAAGATTTAAAACCATCCAGATCAGGTTAGAGCATCTCCAGGTTAAAAAGCTCATCCAAAACAGACTATTGTTTATCAGAGGAAAACCTGTGCTCAGGAATGATATCCAAGTGGTCTCTTCAGTCTGTTGCTGGAATAATTGTTAGATTATTCCAGGATCTGCTTAAATTAGAGTGCGTGCAAACTATAATATCAGCTCAAATGCTCAGTGAGCAGCTTGCCTCACAGCTCCCTTATAGCTGACTGCTCCCTGAAAAAAAAAAAAATTAAACACCAGCAGATAAAAAAAATTACTTCTCATAACAGCAGTTGAAAAAAGTGAGCAGAAATTGCAGTATTTGGACTTGAGTAGCTGGATACAGTTTATATCTTTCTATAGCTTGTGTTTTGTAGTAAAAGAAAGCATAGAAATAACTGTATCTAAGAACAGTGTAAATGCAAAGGTACAATGTAGCAACAAAGGGTAAGTGGAATGAGCAACATCTGCTCAGGAGTTTGCCCCAAAACTTAATGAAAGACTCTTTTGCAAAATTAATTCTATTAGTTTAGCAAGGCTGATACTATTTTAATCCTAAATCTGAGGAGAAAGAAAGCAATTTTTGTAATAGGACTTTAAATACATTTACTCTGAGAACCTAAAATAAAATTGGTGTTATGTCAGTTATTCTAACCTCTTCGTAGAACATCTACAGCCTCCTAAAGTACACTTATTGGGAGTATCTAATGGGAAAGGTCAAACAGATGTTTTTTTTATTGGGATCAAGAACTTGTGATCAAGTTTTCTAGGATTTATCAAGAAATTAAGTCAGAGACCACCTGACAAGCTCAATTAAACAAACCACAAAGTCTTGCGTATATTCCAAAAGCTTGGGAAGTGTAACATTCTTCATACATTCAATCTCACAGTCTCTCATTTATGAGCATGTGCCAACACAGTTAGATAAATGTGCTTCCAGATGCGATATAGAAGTCTGATTTCTGAAACAAAGGCGCCACAATAACCTTGGTTATTTATCACTGTGTGAACCTGTAAAATAATCTCTCAAAGTGTTTCTTTGTCCCAGCTATTTCATCTTACTTTATCTCTTAGATTGAAAGAAGGGATATCTAAATTATTTTCTTGGTACAGAACCGGAAAGACCAGAGTCACGTTATTTCTTTATGTATTCCTTTGCCTTGTAGGAAATATCACTGCACACAGGAAAGAAATTTTTGCATTGTAATATACTAAAATATGGCAGTGGTTCCTGACAAACACACTGACCTTGTCCTTTGCTCTCTTCATTGCTTTTCTATTAACAATTCTTATCTAAAAATGTTACAGATTTCTAAAAGATATTATAAAACTCAAGCAAGCAGATAGTGTTCTACAATCAGGTTCATGTTAGAACAGAATTAATAAGAAGAGAGTCTCAGACAAAACTTCCCTGAAATCTGATACAGCATGGAGAAATTAACCTCCCACAAAGATAAAAAAAGGTGAGAGACACTAGTTATTCTGCATGATGCATTGCACAAGATACTTGAACAACTTCTCAAGAACTGCAATATGAAAAATTTCCTACAGAAAAGTATCTCCTTAGTCTACTTCACTTTATCTAAAAGCTGTGGTAGGAGAAGCCAACAAAAGTGTGTCTAAGTAAATGTTTGAGAAAGGAAGAATTGAAATCATAATACCAAGAGGATGTCTAGGTAATTTTCTAAAAAATAAGTGCCTACTGATGATATAGTAACTATGTCCTCACATCATAGAGATACAATTCTACTGCTGCAGAGCTAAGCACAACTGTATGCTACATGCAACACAGCAAAATTAAAACCTAGTTTGTAAGTAATTTGTGAATCATATGGAGAGAGCCCACAGAAAGGCTAACAGAAAGACATTCTGAAAATGCAATTTTTCTTTATCTACACATAATAATCTTATTACCGTATGTAACTCTTATTCAAAATCCTTTTCTGAGCTTCTCCAGCCAAACTTGGTTTTTGCAGGTATATGTATCCAGGTATGAATAACCAATAAAGAGATGAAAACCATAAACTACATATAGTATGTAATGTTTTCTCCAAGCATTTTTGCTCTGTGGAAACCCTCAATCTAGATCACTTCCTATGGCAAAACCAAATATCAGCATCTAAATCAAGTTAGCTAAAACCCAGGATCTTACAGAATATCATGATAATGCTCCAGTGCATGACAACCTTTTCTTGGTGAAAAAGGGGGAAACTCCTCCGGTTTCACTGCCATGAAACATAGTGTGAAGTTCTTAGTCTACTTGTCATTAATAACAACCCTACAGCAATGCTAATATTCATAGCATTAACACACTGTTAATAGGAATCAAATTTTCTGTAACCTGCAGTGGTATACACAGGACAAGACAATGTTATTGCTATGGAAAACTCCTTAATTCTCTTCATAGAATAAAATTACTCTTTTAATAACCAGGAAAAAAAGTTGCCATGTCCACAGTTTAACTCTAATTTAAAAGTGATAACACACATTAGCCTAAACTAAACTCCTGCCTTGGATATTCAGCTGGGACAAGCACATTATTCATTAGAGATGTTTCATATTAGAATAAGGGGTTTTTTTCTCCCCATCCCAGTGCCTGTGTTTAACTTAATCCAGGAAGGAAAACTTCATCCTCAGTGGCTTTTGTAACTTACGAGGTGCTATTCCCCAACTCAGAATTTGTCTTATTATCTTAAATCTCAAAAGAAGAAAGGCTGAGCACCGAAAATAATACCATGCCAATTCGAACAGACTACATGGCAAATCCAGGCTTTCTGATAACATTGTCCATGGTATGATTTCTATTACACTGTCAGCATCTTTGGTATTTCCTTCTCTGCAGTCGAGCTGACAGTCTGCCTGAACAGACAATGAAATACATTCCACACCAAGTGGGTGTGATTTATTTATTTCATAACTACAATTGCTCTACTTCTGTATTTCCATGCATTTCAGTGTTGCAATTTCTGTTTCAAAATGACACAGGCAACTGTTGGTAAAGGATGGAAAAAATAAAAAAGAAAAAGAAAAACTCTCCCAACCTCTGAGTTGAAACTGAACTAACTGAAAACTCGAGGAATATGTTTTACAGGCAGTTAGCCAAGTCTTCCTCTGGGGGGGGCAACAAGGGATAAACTCATACAGACTTCATTAATTTATTGATTTCTGCTCCTGAAGTATTTCAAATTTAGGAGATGTGAAGGGTTGCCATCAGGATCCTTCTATTTTTTACAAGACTAGAACAAGAAGCCATACAGAAGACTAGAGCTGAAAGCTGAATCAAACCAAAGAAAAATTGATGAACAAGTTTGCTGGGACTTAAAAAAACAAAATGAAACAAAAAAACTATTATTTACTTTAATTTTACATTATTCTTCTTAATTTTGATTAAAATGATTTCTACATCATCTGATTTCTTGACATTTCAGGAATTTAAAGGAAAATAGCTAATAACACATTAAATATATACATCCATGTTAAGAGATTTAAGAAAAATAATGTAACTTCCATCTCTACTTTTATCTTTTATCTCTATTGATCTAGCTGTAGATCACCATGGAAGTTCTGCTCCTTGTAATTCATCCAGTTGTCTTGTATAGGAAGCAAGGTTTATGAGACTCATGACTTTCAACTCTCCAATCAAAAAACTGGAGGAAAACAATCAACTGCTCACTATTTCCAAGTTATGAAACAGGTATACAAAACAAGACAAATCTGGATCCTGGGGAATCAAGATTATTCAGAGCAATCACAAGCTATTTTTCCTCTTATGTTAACAGTATACAAGGTGTAGTATTAATGGAATTAAGTTGTTTAAATTAGAAAATTTGCCTATTTCTTTTATTAAAATAATTATATAATGATGAAAGGAACAAATAATAATTTGTTAATTGAAAACTGTGAGCTGCTTAGCTAACACATACTTCCTGTTGAAGAATATTGCCACTGTAAGAGACAGGCAAAAAAAGAACAGATACAGTCAGATATATTGCATCTCAGCAATTAAAATGTAGGTGCCTGATAAAGGTACCTCGATCCATCAGGTTTTCTACAAATCCTACACCACATCATTTATTTTCCATGGGCTGGTAAATTATCATTTAGGACTGTCATATTGAAACTTAGTTTAATATATTCCTATATATTTAAAGGCATGTAATTGGTATACAGAATTACTCATTAATAGGCACCATTAGATACTAAAATAATTTCTCTTATTGTTTGATACACCCATTTAGAGATATAAAAACTTATTCTTAATAAAAAAATAATAATTATCATATCTCTTCACAATAATTAGCAAAATGACAGGCTTAAATTTATTGCGTGAGATTCTAACTTTGCAAAGTATGCTGCCTACAAAGCTCACAAACACATTATATTAGAAGAAACTGGATATTTTTAGTAAAAACCTGTAAGGCTCTGACCCATCTAAACATGTCTTAATCAGTTACATCCAAGTTACCAATAACACAAGGTCCCTGGCTGATTTGCATCACTGGGGAGAGATTGCTGTCACATGCCTCATAAACAAAGGCTCACAGAGATGACTTGAGGTTTTAAATATAAAATGTTGTCTTGTTCTTATACCCCTGGTCAGAGTTCCTACTTAAGCCTATTGTTTCTTATTGACCACACAGTTTTATAGAAATTATGTAAATGGAGGCTGCAAACATTCCTACAATAAATATGGGACATACAAGGAATAATTATAAATATCATGAGATGGCACAAAGATGATAAAAAAATTCAACACAATCACTGTGCAAGCATATAGACATTATGAATTATATAATTACTTAATTTAGCACTGGACTGAGTGCAAACATATCTAGGCTGACAATATTAAAATACACATGATACATTAGTTATTGATATTGTTCTGTTTTTTGCTCTCATATATCAGTTTTAGTTGCATGAGAGTTACACAACTAACAGTGTAACTCACGCATTTTGAGTTCTAAGGGAATATTTTAAGTATTTTTGAAAGTTATTTTTATATTTAAAATATTGCCAAAGTTTTACAAAGTAACAAATTACATAGAAAGAGATTTAATATGCTGAGTAGGGACTTTTTAATTTATGAGCATAACATGTAGAACAAGTAGGACATAATAGCAGACTGAGTACAGAGCAAAGAAACCAGTACTTCTGAAGACTATTCCCAGTCTCAATACTTTGCTGTGTGGCTTTAAGAAAATTCTCAGTAAGCGCTGAAAGAATTAATTGTGTATGTTCTGAGCAACAGCTTCAAGTTTGGTTTTATAGAGCAAGACCAAGAGCTTTAGGAACAAAAGTCAGCCAGGAAAGAAATTCTGAGATCATGCCATCTATACAGAGGTTAGTGTATATTTAGTCAGTGCATTATAGTCATTTTACTAACAGTTTACTCTAAGTATACTTCCAACACTACAAACTCTGCCTCAGTGCAAGTCAAACTCATCTGACTTAGATCTCCTTAAACAAACTTCCCCCATCAAAAAAAAAATAAAAATTACAAGCCCTACCAAGACTGCCTTAAGCCTATTGTATCTTTCCTTTAAGCATGGCTTTACAATAGTCTTAGCCTTGGAAATTCATTTCCAGTAAAACCTACCATCTATAGTAACAAAACACAGGAACCTCGAAGTGTGGTAGAATCACTCTCCTGTTTGGAAAAAAATGAACAAACAAAACCAACAAACAAACAACCAAACTCACAAAAAAAAAAAGTTAAAAAAACCTCTGATACTTTCCCACCAAGCTTCTTTAATTTTTCCAAGATTCCAAGACACAGATATCTTTTTTTTTTATGTACTTGAATAAAAGAGCCAAGTGACCTCATTTGTTTTCACTCACCTCCTGAAACCACCAGTTATGGTAACTAAAGCATCTGGTAGAAACATGCACACGGTATTCTTGACAATCAAGTTTACTGCATCTGCTTCTGCCTTAGATACACAGCTAACAAGGTCCTCATAGTAGAGAAACCCTGGAAATCAAAGGCAAAGAGTGATGATCACTCCATGGAATTATCAAAATCTCCACAACATTATGCAAGGCCCACAGGAATAGCCACCTCTCCCCAAGAAGTTAAACCACACAACTCGTACCATGGGCAAGGGAACTTCATTTAATGGCAAGAACTAAGAAATGCTCGATCTTGAACCTAAAATTACAGTTTTGTTTCAGGACATGTTTTGGGAAGAAGTACATTTTGTTGCAGTCTCTTCAGAAGGCTTTTCCTTCCTCACCGCCCCTCCTGAAATCAGCCTCTTGCCATGGCTACAAGGGATGACAGGCCAGAGACAGCCTCTTTCTTCCCTCATCTTTGCCTTAAAGTTTATATATGTTTTTGTCACTATAATTTGTCATGTAATTTGTCAACATAGCAGTCACAATAATTGCTCCACTTTCTGAGGACCTGAATATTTATAAATTACTCTGACTTCCCTGTGAGCTTCCATCAATGGCATTTTTGAATGTACTGTTTTAAAAGGCAGTGTTTCCAAGATAATGGTGTTCTACACAAATACGGGGCTCAGAAGTATGTGAAATATCCCAATTATCTTATTTCTGATCATGGAAGTGTTGAAAGAGCCCAGTCCTGCAGCTTGTTTCACATTTGGATATGACACATAAAAGAAAAAAGGACGAAGGAGCATGAATACAAGAAAGCTGATCCAAGGGATTTTGAGGTGATGTAAAACACATGAATTCAATGCAAACATAAAGTTAAATTATTTTAATGCGATGTTATACAATACCTTTTCCTTAATGTAATAATTTTCTTTCTTTAAATTATTCTTTAATTGGGGAAAGAGTGCACATACACACAAAATCTATGGGGAAGCAACATTGTTTATGCGACTATGTTTAGCTCTTTAAAGCTAAGATGTGCTAGGATTATGGGAAAAATTTTATTAGTACTTTATTACAAGTCTTGACTTATCACTAAAGTGGGGCTGTCTTGAGGGAGACAGGTCTCCTCTGCAAAGTAGTTCTGGGCTTTCACAGAGGCCAGAACTTGTAATTTTTCACAACCTGTGCAATAACGAACCATTAATAGTTTTGTGTATAAGAGATTTCATTTAGCATCTGTGTAAGCAATATAAAAATATACATATTCCTATGTTTTTAATTATACAGCTTTTAATTAGGAGCTCTGTTAGTCCAAATACTATTTCACCTAATAATTCAGTATTCACTAGACACTGCAGCAAGAGAACAGATGTATAAATGAACTTTGCTTTCTCCTGTGATTCTGTTATCAAGCTCTTAGAGCACTGAGATATAAGTTTTTATGACATTTTCACCTTACCTGCTTTCTGCATTTTTGACAGCTTCAGAGTCTTGTCAGCTTTTACCTCTTCCACAGTTCGCAAACCCATTCTGTACCATCTCTCAGACGTCTTCACTCCCACTCCAAAGACTGAAGTAAATTGCTAAGGTCAGTCAAAAAACACACATTTCAGTGTTGTTTTCCAAAGCAGCAGTGAATTAGTAATAAGTAGGTTAATAGCAAGGTTTCACAAGGAAAATAACAGGCAGAGTTAATCCTACAGAGAAGGTAAATAATAGTGTAATACAAATATACAAATTCTGCTTCCCTTCTTTGCATAACTACTTTGAACAGAGACCTGCTTTTATACATGGACAGCTCTCATTAAAGTGAAATCTAAAAAATAATACAATAGCAGTGCCAGCACCTTTATGCAATTCAACTAAATGTCCACTTTTAACCAAAGTTTGAAATAAGGGTAGTAGTCTTTATTTTTATTCCATTTCTTATTAGAAATGCAAACAGTAATGTTAAGTAGCTCGATTCCCTGACACTGACTTGATAGACTAAGAGATGTCACAAGACTATCTTAATGATTTGACTGACATTATGATTTTGTATCATGTGGACTACCAGCTCCCAGTCATACACACAATGTTTGTGCTGCAGCGCTACTGAGAGATGGAATTAGTGGGAATCATGGGGCTCCTGAAATTCTGCACTGGACAACTGGGTGTCAGTGCTGCATGGAAACAGATAAGCACATAAAGACAACTAATCTATCCTTGCCCCAACTCTGGTAGTGTTCAAGGCCAGGCTGGATGGGGCTTTGAGCAAGCTGGTCAAAGGAAATATGTCCCTGTCCAAGGCAGAGGGGTGGGAACAAGATGATCTTTCAGGTCCCTTCCAACCCAAACCATTCTATGATTCTTATGCTTCATTCTGTAAGACATAAGTCACTCCCAATATTGTTTTCCAAAATGGGATTCAATTTCAAATAAAAATGGTAACTTTTGTTTTCCTGCCTATTGTAAATAGCTTTACAATGATGAGACAGATGAGCCAAGCTAAAATTCCTATACATCTTACTTGTACTACATATTTCACTATTTTATCCATTGGGCAAAAAAAAAACAATCTATACAGACCAAAAAAACCTCAACACACACACACACACACACACACACACACAAACAAGCAAACAAAAAAAACCCCACAACCAACCAACCAAAAAAATCTACCAATCTCTGAAGTTTGTGGGGTTATGTTCCATTTATTCCAAAGTAATGCTGTTCACTAACTTATTATCCATGAAATAATGTAAAGCAAATATGTCACCATTGTAAGCATGATTCAGTGGATCGATATCTCAGATGAACAGTGATATGAAAGCAAGAGAGAAAACTTTCATGCTTGCCCAAAAGCACATTCTTTATGTTCAGTTTGTCAATACTGAAGCTCTCCATAATTGCTTTGTACTTTTAGGGAATTCAATGAGTAGCTGTGTAAGACATGAATACCTGCTGTTTACCATTCAATCTACAACCTCTGAATTCCAAGCATGCTAGCTTTATTTTGTGTTTTTCTGAAGATTCATTGGAAATAATTATGATTAAAAAAAAAAATTTGAAATAATGGATAATACTAAATAGGAATTACCCTGCATTTTGTATGTAATGGATGAAATTACCTATTATTTTTCTGAATCATGGGTGTTTATGAAAGAACATGGGTTTTTAAATACTTAGATCATTATCTTTTAATGTTTTTGCTAGTGCTAAAATATTTTCAAAAGGGTTTATTACTGGGTTTTAAATGATTCCAAGAGACTTAATTAACATTGGGATAGAGAACTAAAGAAAAGGGATTCTATGTCATTATCCAAACTTTTAGGAAAAAAGAAATACAATATTTTTTTCTTTCCATACTAAGATCTATTGTTATTTAGCATATTTATAGATGTCAATTTAGAGATGCTGCCAGCAGTGCAGACTAAGTAGCAGGGAACCCATTTCTTCAGTTGTGTATGGGGGCACTGCTTCTTTTCAGCTGATGAAACAAATTACATGAACTCACTCTCTGCAGCATCCACTTCCATAAGGAAGCAAACTGACCCCAGCAATTCATGTACCCTACATTTAAAACATAGACTGTAATTTAATTCAGTCTTTCAGTAACTATGGTCCTGGGGCCAGCAGTGATCTTTCAAGCCAAGCCATGATGAGTGAAGCAGCAGGCACCAGGACTATGCCAAGCAGTAAAATTTAGGAATTCACTAACATGAGATTCTTCTTAGTATCTTCTAAAAAATTGGTGGAAACAGCTGGTTACAACTAATTTAGCCAAAATGTGGAGACATGTTCAGCTAACAAGAGAGCCATCTAAGTTTGTTGTAATTTTGCATATGAAACAAGGCATAAAGAGTATTTGAGATAATTTGTCTCCTGAGATTATTCTAATCTCCAAGAGATTAAACCCTGATTAAACCCTGAAATATAAGATTTAATGGCTGATCCTCAATCATGCTGTAATGCAATTATGCTTTAATAAGCAAGTCCAGTTCTCGACTCCTGCTATACTTGTGAATCTGCACCTTTTTTCTGACTATTCCTAGAGATGTCATCAACAACTGAGCATCCTTCCATACTTGTATTGCAGGTCAGAGAGAATGTAAGAGCCTTTGGACAGCAAAAGTAGAAGTGAGTAATGCAGGAGAGAATTAATACAGTCCCATTTATCTTACTCTCTGTTTTAACTTTTTCTGAAGACAGAAACAGGGTATTATAGAGATCAAAAGTGCAGATAAAATTGAAAAAAGTGTTTGTCCTTCTCACAGGTTTCCAATAGAGCATTCAGTTAATATTTCAGAAATGGGAACTGCAATATTTATGTGGTTTAGAGTCTTTGCAACTACAGAGTAGTGTGAATACAACTCTACACTCTGCCTAAAGAAGAAACTGCTCCAGTCCTCTTCCTTCTGTCTTACAAGAAAGAATTACAATAGAGCTGTGTCTTCACCTGGTATTTTCTTAATTCCAGAATAAGATGATGTAGTGTTAAAATGATAATCAACTGAGGCAAAAATAAACCAAATGTTGCATTAAACTTATGGAAAAGATTATGCATTATATTACTTCAGAGCTACTATGTATACATCATATTAATTAAAAATAGAAAATTATTTCACATTATTCCTTCTTTTTCTACAGTTTCTTGATCTTCCTTTCTTTTTATTCAAGACTTTTCTTTCTATATACTTTTTATGGGTTGTTCATTTATAATAAAATTGATGGTTTTGTCTAAATTCTACTGAAAGGAAGGACATCTTAAATAATAGCAACATAACTCAAAGGATTTACCTTAAATGCCTTGTATCGCTCATCATTTAACACTTCTTTAACTCTAGAACTCTCTCCTTCTTCAATAATCTCCTAAACAAAGAAAAATATTACTTATTAAAAAATAAATTGAAAAATCAATTGAAAAATCTTACCACAATTATAAGATTTAATAAAATAATCTAAAATCAAGTCTTATCAATCTGTAAAAACATAAGGAGAACCATTAGCAAGCATATATTGTTTTGTTCCATTAGGATCAAATTCTGAAACCCTTTTAAAGACAGAAAATTACTGATGGATGAAAGAGAAACTGGAACCACAGAATAAATTTCACAGTACTTATTCACTCATAAATTTACTCAAGGATGAAGTAGAAACTGGGACCATGGAATATATTTCACAGTACTTATTTACTCATAAAGTCGTAGCCAGAAAGCAGTTATTTATCATAAGCTATCAATGATTTGTTCTGAAAATTAAATTTCGTTATTTGGTTGAGTTTCCTTCTCTCAAAAGTAGGGTCATTGTAAGAATAAACAAACTTTTTGGATGTACAATTCTTCTAGTCTTTTTGATAAAAACTAAAAACAAAACAATCAAACAAAGAAAACCACCATTATAACCTCAACAAGCCATCCTATTTTCTGTGGGATCATAATTGCATTTCCAGCCCCCAGGTACTAGGTACTAAAAACACTTCAGAGGCTGCATTCTTAACTGGTGGAATGAGGCAAACAAGGAGCCAGAGCAAAGCACGACACTCAGCAATGACCCCTTCGAACAGCTGAGACCCCCTGATCAGCTGCCTGCTGAAATAACAGCACTGGAGGTGTGGGTCCTGAAAAGGCTAAGAACTAAGGAAAAATGCAGGGATACTCAAAGTTCCAGTATGAATGTAGAGTTCATCCATCATCTGGATAAAAGGCTCTGTTATAGCTATATATAACTTGCTATAACATAGCAAGATAAGATTTAACATTAAAGTACTAAAATATTTACCAGTTTTACAAAAATAGTATTTCTAATAAAGCATTCTGGTGAGCAAAGTGATGTTGCCAAGGGCAGAAGTCACATGAACAAAGCTATTAACAGTTAACCTGTTGCATCCAAATCAGAGTGAGCCCCTAAAAATTACATGCAAAGCTGATACTGCATTCTTTATTCCTTTGCATTTATTCACTAGCTATCCTTATTCTTATGAGTGTGGGTTCCATGACAGGACATGGTGTTATTACAAAAGGTTTCTAGAAATCATTCCATTCTTAGTAACAAGGATAACATTTTGTTATTACAAGAAATGCAGAAAGCTGAGTACATACACATAGATACCAGTGCTCCTCTCTGTGACCTGTAAATGTAGATCAGTAAAAGAATCATTTGGCAGATAATTCAGAAGTGCATTACCTCAATGATATCTCTGACTTGGTCTCCCATGTAGGGCAACCCTTGTATATCTTTCATTCTGGTGACTGGAAATGGCAGAGATTTCAGCAAAGAAGCTGCCTTCAAAAATTCCAGGCAGAATATTTCATTTTCTTTGAACTCATAATTTTCAGCCATTACCTCAAAGGCATCCTGGGACAGGGGGAGGTATAGAAAAAAGTTAAAGTTTAAAAAAATCTTTAAATATTCAGTACACTTCTTAGAAAGGTTACTTTGTATGCTAATTCAAGAATTACTTCTTTACACTAGGGTGAAAACATAGAGTTCATAAAAAGAAAAAAAAGCAGACTACTTTTGTAACAGTTTGAAATTTTCCAGGTATAATAAATATAGTATTTTAGAGACAAATGTAAGGAAATATTTTGAACTCTAGCAGAGCCAAACTAGAAAATCTTTTGTGAGACATACTTTCTGTATTCTGTGCAGATCTAATAAATCAATGTGAAACAGAGCCATAATTTTTAGAATGATGCCCAACCATAAGTAATCCAGTAGGTCAGTATGTGACATCTTCATTTTCAGACAAAACCAAACAGGAGTCTGTGGCAATACTGGAAACCAAACCACCTTCTTTTTGAACATGTAGCCGTGCTTCTATTTAGCAATTTAGGGAACAAACTCTCTTTTTCCCTCCTTTTTCTGAGGTATAATCTATGCAAATAGAAACACATTTTCTTTATGGTTCTTCAGCTATACATGGTCTGGTTTATTGTGGTAGTGCACTCAAGTGCAAAATTTGGAGAATGTCAATCTACATTTTTTTAAACTATCCATATGCAATTTATATGGCTTTGAGGTCTGTTTTCTTTCCAGAATATATATAAATACATATCTTAATAGTAGCAAGTTTTAGAAATGAAATGCAGGGAACAAACCACATGGTGTAGTCTCATTTTTTTGCTGTTTCCCACTGTAGAGTACCAGCTTTAGAGTGAGAACAAATGCTGCAAAATAAGTTTGTGAAAAACCTAAAAACTTTTAAAGGTTCTTAGCTGATTAGCAGCTGGAAAACCAAGTTCTTGATGAAATCTTGCACAAACCTTAAAAATTTTCAAGACTGAAAAATTCAGAAGTTTCTTCAGGAATGTTTAAGAGTGAACCATTACTAGAAGAATCTTGCGCTGTCTTGCACTGTAGAATATTTAACTAAAACACGTCCCACACCTGTTCAGGATGTTCCTGTGCACAATTCAAATGGCACAAGGTGCAGACATAAACAAGCCAGCCTTGCAAAGCACCTGCACTGCACTGTCCTGCACTTCTTCCATGGATCCCAGTTATTACTCTTCAGACAGGCTCTCAAGAGCTGATGGCAGATCCCAGCCTTGTGTTCCACTACATCAGCTGCTGCATATCCTTCCTGTTTTCCAACTTACTTCTGTTTCTTCTTTGACCCACAAAGCATTACAAAAAAAAAACCCAGTGTCAGAGTGTATCTGCCTGCAATTACCACTTCCCAGAGCTGTAGGCCAAGAGTCTATTCAGAAATGTTTTTGGGATAAGTATGAGTAACATCCTGTGATACAGACATCAAGAGACAGCAAATGGCATACCAGAGCAATGACTGCAGGAAAGTAGGAAGGAATAAGGTTAAGCACCTTTTTCCTGCCCTTACTCTTCATGTTCAGCCTCAAATTTCATTTCATTTGTAATGAATATAGAGTTTATACAGTTTGAAGAAAAATAATTTTAGATTTTCCTTTGATTTTTATTTTAAAGTGTGCTTTATACTGGAAGATAAAGCCAAGTAAAAATCAGCAGGCCTCGTACATCCTAAATGCTATATGTGTTACATCTCCAGGTGTGTCTGTCCTGAGCCTGCTAACTGACATTGCAGCAAATCCAGTGAAGCCAGCACTTTATTACATCTGTGGAATCGAAAACAGCATCTGTCACCCTGCATTGAGTGAATACAGACTGATTTAAACAAGATTTTATTGAGCTACCATCATTTACATTATTTAAACAGAAACATTTCTTAAAATTAAATGTATCTTTCACAATGGATGTAGATTTTTTTCATACTACACTTTATTGTTTTGGCAACTCTAGAAAAATAGGCCACCTGACATGGTTTGTTTTTTATATAATAAATATTGAAACAATTGTCTAATTGAAACGAAATGAACGTTGTACTCTAAGTCTTCAAGAAAACATTATCTTTACTGACCCTAGGACTTGTAAAATGTTCCTCTTAACAAAAAAACCAAAACATATTAGATCTTAACTGGTTTGACAATATTTCTTTGGAAGAAATAAGTACCTTAGCTGATTAAGACCACTTCACTTCCTTTTTTTCGTGCACTCCTATGTTAAAGTGTATAAAAACAGTTAGGGCTTGCTACAGAGAATTTGCTTTATTCTATATCACCAGTATAACTTCACTCCTTGATCTCTCCAAGAATCAGTCACCTGTTACCTGTCTCAGTCTAAGAATGCTTCCCTTAGCTGCATATTCATTTATCAGCTACACTGATTAGTAAGGGCTGTGAAATTCCATTTTCATAACATTTCATGAAAGATCTCATGAGAAAGACAGCTGTTTAGCAACATGCTTGATCTGGAAGTTTCTACTACCATTTACATTCACAAACCCTTGGGTGTAAGGAATCAAAGAGAAGAGAGAGAATGCTCATTTGCAGGGCAAAAAAAATCTAAAAATCCCAATCTATTTGAAAAATAATGCACAAGCCTCAGCTTTCTAACAACTGTCTTTAAATCTCCTGCAGTATCTAATTGTTGGATTTATTCAACTGCTATTCTTTTTTGCGCATTTAAGATCTCTATTTACTTGATAGATTATGTTATATGTAATTACACCTTTTTTGGTAAAAGACAGGCACATTATAGTTTACATTTAGAAAGTGAACTAATGCAGGAAAGGTGAAACTATCAATTTGAGGTCACGAGCAACATGGATTCATCTCAGTTTGAATATGGAAGAAAAAAATACAGCATAGACAGTACTGCAAAGCAAATAGGGAAATATATTTTACAAATAGGGTGACAGAGATCAGAGGTTTCCTCTGCTGTGGGGTTTTCCGGATATTCTCCCAAGTTCCTACATTTTCTATTCTTTATCAGCTTCAAAGATTCTTTCCTACTATGCAATAGAAGATGCTAATTCTTTTTTCAAGAGAAATGTACAGTTCCACTCACAAAACTAAGACTACTTTTACTTACCGTTTACTCTGTTTATAATCTGTACACAAGAATACTCAAGAAAGCGGTGTTTGGCAAGAAATTTCTTACTCCAGTTTAACAGCATTCATCAGGGGCAGAGCTAAAAAGATACAACTGCTACATTTTCGTTAAAACAGTCTATACTGATAGACATAGCCAGAAAAAGTTTTCAAAAGTAGCTACTCAGCAGCATGTACTAGTGATAGAGACTGGCAAAGCCATCTTCTTAATTAGGGTGCTCAAAAAGTCTAGGGATGTTTTTCCTCACTTCCAGAAGACAGCCTCTCACATGCACATCTGGTACATGTTGTACACTGAATAATCAGCCATCGTGATAATTGTGTCTGCATACAGCACCAACTCTGCTCTAGAGAGGTTTTAGTCCCTTCCCACTGGGAGGGGGACAGTTTTCAGAAAAGCTGTTTCACCATCATTATCAAAAAAGACAATCGCATGGAGCAGTTTACTCAGAGGCTGTTGATAGTCAAATGGAAAATATAATTAAAGCATTTTTATGATTCTAGTTTGCATTTTTCAGTGTTTTCCTGCCTTTGTGGAGCTCATTAAGCTTTTTAAAATAAACAATTAAAGAGTATTGAATATTCATTATTCTCTGTTAGAAAAAACATTGCCTGCAAATGCTGCAACTAATTACAGATCTATCTTTTTATAAAAAAACTGGTTTTGACATTATTTTTGATAAAGTATTTATTTAAAAGAAAAAAAAAAAAGAAAGCAACCGGACTTGATGTCTATTGAATTATATAGGTCATATTGAATAATATTCTAGAAGGGAAAAGCATATAAAACTCTAATATCTGAGAAAAATCTTCCAATCTAATAGATCTCTGGTGAAGTCTACTAATGGTGATACAAAAAGGAAAGTTACTGACCATTTATTCTAAACTTTTATGTCTTACATGAAACACCTCGGCTTCACTTAATCAGATCAATATTCAGATTACCTGTTTTAAAAGTACTAGCTTAAAAGGAAACTAAATTTCTAGAGATTTCCAGCACGTGGAATTTTCATTATCTTCAGAGTATTCCACAGGGGTTAAAATGCACACTAAAATACTATAAATGCTAAAAATCACACAATTTAAGCCAACACAAAGTGTAAGATTCTCAATTAATAGATGAGGATGATTCTCAGAAAAAAATCATAATAAAACCATGCTGGTTTCTGTCTGCTGTACAGCTGACCCAATAATATTCAGTATGAATATCAGAGTACAAGTCACGCAGAAAAGCAAAACAAACTAATTGTATATTTCACATTATCCTGCTCATTTCAACAAGAATGCCAGAGCAGCTCCATTGCTACTTGTAAAAGTCTTTTATAAACTCAGTTTAAGGCTCTGCTAGAACAGACATCACCAATATTACCATACTAAAAGACATATTTTAAATCTAATCTGTTTTGTAAAGAAATCATGAAGATTAAAGAATTCACGAAGAGTGCACTTGTCTTATTCCTATGCCTACACTCACAACTCTTCTACTGCAAGACATTGGAAAGCTGCTTCACATCTCCCTGCCATTGTTTCTCTTGTCATCTTTCATGCACTCATTAGGCCTGTGAACACTCCAAGGCTTGAATTCTTTTACAGTGTGTTTGTACAGCATCTCTCATAAAACAGGCCCCTATCTTACTTGAACCTGCAAACACTACTGCAGGACAAATTAAAAAAGGACATTAACACATAATTGTACAAGTAAGTTCAAACTGCCAAAGAGCTAAGCAGCAAACTGTGATTTAAAAAGGATTCTACATGATACCTGTTTTAAAAATTGTTAGAACATCAATTTGAGTTAAATTGCTTTCCCTCTCAATCACTGTTCTCTACTTGTTTGTAAGTTGCAAATCCAAAGGATGGGGCCTAGTTCTCATCACATCAGCATCACCAGAGTTTGATGTCCATTCAAAACTGATTCAAATTTTAGAATGCACCTTTCATTCAAATAATTTTTCTTCTCTTTCCCCACTGTAAATCCTAATTTCATATTTCAGTGGGAAGAGATATCTGGCATGCGAATACCATTTGTATAGGTTAAGAGAGAAAATAAATACTTTTAAGTGCTTATTTCAAGGAGAATTAAGCAATTTGAGCCAATCTGTGGTGTTGACTAAAGTGACTTCCAATAAATGAAATGACCAATTTCTGTCCAGTCTGATTTTTTTGTTTTGCCTTTAGTGTCTGAACTGAAAAGTCCAACACTTGCACAGGTCCAAAAATTTTATCATGTTATCTTACATCAGCTAGAAAAACAAAGGAGCTGAGAGAATAACAGTAAGAGCATCATGTGCATGATCTCAGGATCCTTGCATACACACTGTTACTAGAAATAAATACATTAGCTCCAGTTGCTCCTCATATTAACCAATAATAACAAGTTCATTTCTTTAAACAGAGTGGAAATCATGAGCAGTTTCTATGTTTTTCTACATAATGTGAAAGTAAACAACAAAACTGAGAAAGGAACTGCTGACAGCACAGAAATGCAGTTAATCTCATAACAATGCACTAGATTAAAAGACACACTGTGTACTAAGAAACATAAAATACAAAACGTATGTTACATATATTAATATGGTCAAAGACAGCAACATAGACTTGACGTATACATAGATATATGAATTGCTGAAATGTAAACATGTATTTCTACTCTGTCTGTATTTTAGGAAGCACCTTCCCACTTACCATAAAAATCTGAATAGATATTTACTCCTTAGACCAAATCCTCAATTAATTTTGAATAGCTATACACTTTGCATATATTCAGATTACAATTTTGAGGGGCAGTCTGGAGAATTTTTACTGAAGCAAGCTGTCTCAGTGAGGCACTACAAGTTTTTAAGAGTATCCACTCAGTTAGTGGTTTTCTAATACACAGCTCCCAAGTTCATTATAAAACTAAAGTTGAGGGTTTTTCTGAGGTCTGTTTTAAAATGGAATAATAGTTGCTTGAGCCACTGGCATAACTGATACATGTTTCTGTAGATACAAAAGAAGAAAAATTCTAAAGAAATATTTTTTTCTCCTAACACAGTGGAAAGGAAACCAGGCATCTACATTCTCATTACCATGAGTAAGAGCCAAAGCAAAGTAACATTCAGTAGCATTAGCAATAAGCCTCAGAATCACACAACCATTTGCCTCTGACTTAATTAGTTTCTTCTGTAAGAATTAAATTGTATTTCCCTAACAGAAGAATGACTTTCTGAATTATATTGCAGTCTGGTATTAGAATTCAAATCCAACAACCCCTCCCGGGCACAGCAGAATTACTTCTTTTATTTTAGCACAAGAAAACACAATGCAGCCGTCGAGTGTATATTTTCAGAGGGAGAGGGAAGATAGCTCCAAACAAGCCAGAGAACAATATTGTAATATTATATTCCATAATAACATTAATATTTAAAGCAAACATAAAGGAAACTTGCTAAGGTACAGACTCCACTGAAAGAATCAGCTCGTTTGTTTTGCAGTTGTACCCATCTGAGCAGACACAGTTCAGCTGTGGAGCCAGGGTGATGTGTTCAGATGCATTCCTGGAACACCCAAGTCAGCAAAGCCTATGGCAGTGGTTCTCAACCTACATACCCTGAAGCCACAAGACACAACACACAGTGACCCAAAGACTGCATGAAGACTAAATCTGAAGCAGTTGCATTTCTACTCCATGAACTGAAAAACAGTGCCACTGTCTCCTCCTTGGCACCTTAGTGCATTTTTCACACAACAAGCCTTACTACAAAACAGCTCATAAATAATTTGGCTAGGATTCGCCCAATACTGAAAATAATAATGAAACCTTGACATCTGCAGTTTTTGCCAATCCTTCTGTAGCTTCTTCAATGAGTAAAACTGGTTTGTTGCAACTTCCTGCAAGTTATTTTCTGGCTATTACAACAGACAGGAAACATGAGACATTTGAACATAGAAATTGCATCTAGTATGTTAAACCACCACATATTCATCATGAACTCTCATCAAATATCTCTGCTATTTTTTTTAAATAAGCAGTCTTTCATTATGAAATATAACGACTAAGAATGATCAATAATTATCAGTTTCTTCAGAAATCAAGTCCCCAAAAGTGCCTCTCCCAGGAAATCAGGACATACAACTCCTTGTTGTACACACGTCACTGCCTAGTAGTGACTGTTCCAGTATAACTGCTACACTTCCTCAAACATAACTACTTATTTGAAAGAGGATTGTGATACAGCGTATCAGGGCAAAGTCCAGTAAAAGGAAGAATCTAGGAGTTTATCCAAGAATGCATAAGCCAACAATAGGTTTGTACACCTGTTACAGGCATGATCAGAAAACAATTTTGTCAAGCTAACCAAAGAAAATAAAAAATCTGTAAGGAAAGGGAATAAGCCTAGATCACAGAATAAAGTTGTTATAACAAAATGCTACCTACCATCAATATGTAACTCAAAATAGTTTGGACCCAATTTTCAGGATGTATGCTATTGAGCCAGGGAAAAGCTGTCATTTAATGGTTGACTGCCCACAGCATGCAGAAGTGAATTATACCAATGCTTCAGTGCATTTGCTAAGTGCTTGCACTGTGTAGTGGTTTAGCACTAAAATCTGCTGGAACACTTTTATTTGAGAACGTGAATTAGAGGATTAACACAAGAACAACAAAACAACAGCAAATCTAAAAATCAGGCTCCTGTGACATTAGGCAGAGTAACTGGCAGTTCTCCAGGGCATGTGCCAGCTCTGGCAGTCCATAAACACCCAAACCTTCAGCTGTCATTGCAAGCTTTAGTTGTGAGGAATAAAAGCAACAGCCTTAAGGACTTCCATTACAACTGCCAAGATGTCGATTCTAGACAGACTCGCACATTATAAACTTGCCCAGTTCCACCTCCAGAAACAAAATACAGAATGAACTCTGAGCAGTTTCTCTCAAAGTATGAGGGTGGAAAACCGACATTTTGTCACATCAGAACCTAATGTCTGCCCAGATTCAGAAATGTTTGATATACAGGATAACAGAAGGGTATCTCAGTACTCCCATCATCAAACTGCCCTGCTTCGAATGTGCTCAGCTAAATCCATTTATCAAATACAAGCTGTACTGTAACATTAAGACTGCTGCATTGATAAACCTGGAAGTAATTTAGGGACTACCTCTGTAAAACACAGGTATAACAGAAAACACTCATTGAACATGATCAAAATGTTAATGATAATTAAAAATCAGCAACTTTGTGCCTTCTGGGAGAACCATTTTACTTTGCCATTATCCATCACAATTACTTTTAATTTCTTACCTTTAGAATGCCTGACAAAATTTTGTAATATAGAAAATTCATCAAAGAGCCAGACTCACATATTTCACTGTTCTCAGGAAGCATAGAACTAAGACACTTACTTCCTATTTCTCCACAAATGTTGGTATTTTACATAATTTTTCAGTCATACTATGTTTGGTCTGACATTTTCCCCTACAGAAGCTTGTATTTGATATTTGTAAACAGTGGAAAAGGATGACTGCTTTCAAGAGGTTAAATGGTTACAATCACAGCCTTGATTTTGTAGCAGGAGGTGGGGAAATATAGCCATTTCAAAAGAAGCAGTTTGGGGAATGTTGGAATCACTGAGGTTGGAAGGGACTTCGGGAGGTCTTTATCCAACCTCAGGCTCTAAACAGGATCAGAACTCAATTCCTATCCTGTTACTCAAAAAGGTACTTTTCATAAATAAGCAAACAGTTTAGTCTACTTGAGTACCATAAACAGTATAATATAGTTTATATAATTGATTATTCTTTCAAAGCATAACTACAAGCCAAATTTTAGTTTAATTTTTAACTGTGCATTCCCAAATCAAGACATTTTAGAGTTGCTTGTAGTTTTATCTTTAGTTCTGAATTCCCAGAGGTTTTAATATTTACCTTTTAAAGGGTTTATATTCACAAATAACTGGTATCTGTTGTTATTCTTGGTATATGGATCTTACAAATAGTATTTACTTGAGAGATTTTTTATGTGTATTTATAGGCACTAAGTAGAATTATAAAAAATATAAATAATAGCTAAATAAATAATAAAGCTTCAGAAAAATGAGGAGGTGGGTGATGTTACGGTTGAAACGTGCATACAACTATGCCAAATATATTTAGACTACATATATTAGAGTCTCTGAGAAACATTTCCTTTTGAAGGATGGTCATTGAGCATCTAAAGCCAGACAGGAGGAGTTATGCACAATAACTTCAGAGGAATTTAGACCAGAGGGCTTGGACTCTTCATACCCACTGAAATGTGTAATGAACATTAACTAGGACAGTTATATGACAGTCTTCAACATTTCTACTTAACTAGACAATTCAAGGGGGAAGGGGGTGAGTTGTCATGTAAAAGTAATGAACATGCAGTCTGTTTTCATAACTACTCAATTGTGAAAATCTAAAGTTTAGAACCTTACTTTGAAGAACTGTACAGAACACCTGGGAAAACCAGAAACACAATAATTGTGAAGTACCTTAGACTCACTCAAACCAAACTTTTGCTTATCATAATTTCCAACTTGTCAAACAAGACTGTTATGAAAGACATTTCAACAAAAGACATTTTCAGAATGTTATACTAGAATTTGTTTTAAAAATTAATGTGTTTACAAGCTATTAATGTATTTAAAGATCTACTGTGTTAAGCTTTCAGCAATACTTAGAGGATGCAATTAAGCTTGCACTCAATTTGAAGCTAAGTATGGCAGATTTATAACCTTTTTAATTGTTATTGTGTTGCCTGTTTACTCATGGATCTGCTGAGGGTACCATAGAAAATACTGAGGCAAGTACTATATTAATTTAATTACACTAGTTTTTATTTCAGGGATAGAATAAATATTACCGTGAATTTCTTGTTGTAGTTATTTAAAGTTGTCTTCCTCTGGCATGAATACTGAGATACTTTTGTTGCAATAAATGCTGGCACTTCCAATTCAGGTGTATTCAAAGGAGGAGATTGACATTGCTTCTAACAAGAAAAAAAAAAAAAAAAAAAAAAGAGTTGGNATTGCTTCTAACAAGAAAAAAAAAAAAAAAAAAGAAGAGTTGGTTGCACACATGGCAAATAGCTTAAAAATATCAGAAAAAGAAACATTTCATGAGCCCAAAACACAAATTTTTAAAGAGCAGGCAAGAAAATAATAATGCTCCTCTCATCCTCCTAGAAAAGACATTTGATTTCACATTGGCTGCTCTGACAGTACCAGTTTATCTGGTAATTACTGGTATTTTTTATTTTCTGCAGGGAGTTTTCAATGACATTGCCATTAAAAAAAAAAATATTTCTAAATTATGAGTGTCTCTACTGCTCTTACTATTGCAGTAAGATTGAAACACTACAAAGCTTTAAGAGCAGATAAACTTCGAAGAACAGAGTTTTCAGAGAAAACACTAGATTATTGAATACAAGATAAGGGATATTAGACCAATGAGAAATGGTCAAATGACTGACTTTTTCAGTCTGTAGCTAAATGCAGTGCTGGATGAAAAATGTTTGTATGAATCTAATATAGAGTTTTGTCCCCTCTTGCGGGTGAGATGATAGAAAACTTTTTCATTTGGATTTAATTCATTAAGCTAAATGTTCGATTTTGGGGTCGTTTTAGAGTGAAGGAAACATCTATAAATGGCTACAAAAGAGTAATCTCCATCCCTTTTTCACCCAACAGCCAGTGTTCACCTTATAATGTGGTTTCTCAGTCAATTCCCATACATGCTGATCAAACTCGGACATCATTTTTACATGTTCAGTGAAGCAAGGTAAAGGAGCCAGATGCCAAATCTTAAAAGGCACTTCCTAATCACCAGGCTACCCTCATCTCATTCACTTTTCACCTGATTTTACTCCATGCAAAAGAGACCAAGATCATACAGGTCTGTGAGCAACCCGCCCCTGAAGAATGGGAAGGGAATTCTCTTGAAAGGCAGGACACAGAGCCATACCCCCATTGGCAAAAAGAGCCTGAGCATGAGTCCTCAATATGTGAGTGTCCTGACCAGGAAGCACCTGGAAAGGGGCAAACCTCACACTGGTTTTCTGCTGCTTTGTGTATTTAGTCCTTTAGTTCCTTCACTTTCATTAAGTGAGCCAAATCTCAAATATTTCAGAAACATGTAGCGGCTTCAGCATTTCTGTGTACTTTTTGCTATTTGTACTTTTGCTTGAAAACTTTTGGAAGACATGTCAAAAAACATCCTGCATTGCACTATCCAAAAGCCACAGGGGAAGTGTTCAGCAACAACAATAAAAAGTATCATGAAGATGCATAAAATAATTTGCACCCCAGTAATGGAATGATGAGCCCTTTCTCCCCTGTATCCAAACACACAGAGAAAAGGCTAGCAAACCTATAAGCATGTGTATACCTTCACAACCACACCCTCAAATATAATTTCATGCTAAATTGCCTTGTATTTGATACAAAGTATTTAAATAACAATATTCACACACACACAGAGTAAAGAAATTTGCTTGCACAACTGAAGGGGCAGTGAATTATTATAGTAGTTTTCATAGCATACGCTGAAAGGAAGAAAGCTGTTTTATGTGTAAGACCAGTCTTGGGAATAACCAAAATGGGTTTCCATCAGGACAACAACACAACTCATCCATTTTTGTACACATTTATGAATTCTATTTTAAAATTGATTTAAAATAATATAAAATATGATTGATCAGTGCTAATATACTGCTTGAAATTATAGTGCCAGTTGCAAAGACTGTGAACAAACAGAATGTTACTGAATAGAATGCATAATAAGCTGTTAACTTCATTAGGACACAGAGACACAAAGAGCAAGAACCTACATGGAGCATTATCTGGTACTTGGAGGAGAGCAAAACTCATGCAGAAATTCTATGCATTTAAGAGGGTGATAGGCTGAACATAAACATCCTCTTCCTGCCTTAGCAAAGATATTTGAGCATTTTTCTCAATCAGTAGGAGTTAAGAGGACTTATATATATATTATATATAACAAAAGAAGAAACTTTGGATAGACATTAACAGCAAAAACATCCAGCAAACTATAATTACTACAGTCTGATTAGTAGGGAATATTATGATGCCTGCATGAGAACTATAGAAATTATCTATCAGCAGCAGAACATGAGCAGGATTGATATTGCTTTTTGGTGGGAAAGCCAGATAGGAAAAAAAGATTGTACATATGGGAGAAACCTAAAGTTCCATCAGTAGCAATTGCAATGTAGAACTAGGAATTCTGGAAACCCGTTGCATCAAAATTTCTAGTACTGGGAAGAAACAACTACAGATAAGAGAAAAATGGGAAAATATAAGCATTTAAATTTTTTTTTTTTTTTTTTTTTTTTTGCAGAGAACTCTACATTAAAATTAATTTACAATACAGTGCACAGGGGCAACCACTGAAAAATATCCAAATGTGTAGGCTACTTAATCACTAGAGGTAGTCAGAGTTTCTACCCCACATCCAGGTTGCGGAAATAGTGAATGTCACTTGCTACTACTTCACAGTGACATTTTCCACATGGCATAAGCAGAAAAAACAGCCTGTACCACTAGCATCAATTTATAAAGCAGACAGAATTGGTTGCACAATTAATCTTGTGGGGGACTACTTTGCTGTTTGTCAAATTATTTTTTAGCACACCAAGTAGTATAATGACATATGGAAATAACAGAGAGAAAATGAAGCAGCAGTGAATAAGGTGCACAGATACAACCAGCCATCAGCTTTGTAAATTCCAGGCAACATTGACCAAATAATAAAGTCCTCTGACATCCAGCTTTTTATGAGGAGAAGGCAGCCAGTTTATAAGTTTAATTTTATTTTCTGGGAAACTCAGCCTGTCAGTATGAAGGATTTCTTCCATTAGTTACAACCTATCTCTTCCACTAGGAAACAGAGTAAGATGCTCCAGAAAATGTTAAATATGAGCTTTCTGACACACAATAAGACAAAGGATCAAAAGATGGCACTTTCTTTCCCTAATGTGGAGGAAAATCCTTTGCTCAAAGGAAAAAAAAAAAAAAACCACCCCAAAACACATAAAACACCACCAAAAAAACCCAACAAACTAATTAGCTAACAACTTTTGGGTTCTGACTGAGGAAAAGGCAGAAGAGATGCAGTCACAGCACAGTTCTTAAAACTGCTGAATGTGCCAAGCCCCTTACAGTTCTCTTCCTTTCTTTTTATCCCTCTGAAATCTTCCCCTCTGCCTCTTTCTTTTCCATAAACCAGGAAACACCAGTACCTTCTAGCATGTGGGGAAGCCCTTGTGTACGTATTAATGTCCATGTCCTGTTATTGCCAAGAATATCCATCTGCTTGTGGTGGGAAGGGTGTCTTTGGACAAAGACAGACCTTTGCCAGAGAAATATTTTGCTTTCCCTTTAAAGCAGATATTTGGCTACTATATTTCTAAAGCTTATTAAATTAAATGATGGCTACTAACCCTAAAAGTCAACTATGACTGAATGAATCAATAATAATTCCGACCATCTTAAATCTGGTCAACCAACCTTTTATTCTCCATAAATCACTACCATCAGAGCACCACTCAGCTCATTCACAGCCACAGAATGATGTACTTTGATGACAACTGTAATTAGTATGTTAGCTAATGGTCTGTAACTCTGACTTTATTCCCCTCGTTTTGCAAGGAGAAGGACTTTTTTTTACTAATGCAGTAAAACAAAAGTCCTAAATGAAGAACGACCTTCCAAATAGTCTACTGTAAGATCTGAAAGACAAAATCTTACTGCTATTGATATTAATGGGAATTTTACCACTAAGCTACATGAGAACAAGATTTCACCCAAAACATTCCCCCACTACAATCCATTCTCTTTACTTCAAAACCTTCATGATGCAGCTTGAGTTCAAGGTTTGTTAATTCACTTTCATTTCACATTTTACAAGCCTGACATAATGGACTGAATTTGTCTTCGGTGAAATTCCAATTAAATTACATTATGTATGAGTTCAGCCTAGTACTTAAAAAGAAAATTAACCTTTACTTCAATCTTTCCTCATTTCACAAGGCAGAAAAACGAATTAGCATGGTGACATTGCAACAATAAAATTATTTTTAAATTTGCTGCACTTCGAGAAATCTTGTTTTCTCCTTGCTTGCTTTACAAAATGTTTATTACTTTAGAGAAACTCTATAATTAAGATTGGTCTTAACTATAAGCTTTCAAAATAACAGTATAGCTGTCACCAGCTTCCTTATTGTACTCTACATTTATTATCATGAAAATTTTATGTTTCAATAAAAACAGAAGCTCTTACTTGCAGAGCCAGTCTCAAAGTATAATAACTATTTCCTGACAGTGCTGATACCTTTTTCAGAAGTTTATGCTCCAGAAATATTCCAAAAGGAGTTTTACATAAAAGAAAACTAAGGCAGTGGCCCTCACAAAGACTTAAAAAAAAAAAAAAAGTAATTTTTGAGAAAGACAAAGGTATTTCTTGCTTTGAAAGAAAAAAAAAACCCAGAAATTATTAAAGTATGTTTTCTGAGGTATTAATCTATAGGTCTTCTCACACTGCTGAAATTCAGAATGTACATAAAGGGTAATTTGGTTTTCTTTTAATGCTGATGTGAAACTCCCAGGAAGGTTCACAGGATTCTGCTCATGTTTTTGATTCATTTCTTGTTTGAAGAACTCCTTTTCATTCCCTGTGTTTATATTTTTATGGCCTGTAAGATTACATAAAGCAGTAGTTACAAGGCTTCCTTTTGGTTTTTTTTTTCTTCTTGTAATGATTTCTTTGGTCTAGTCTCCCTCCAGCAGATTCACTGAAAATATTATAAACTTATTGCAAAAATATTTCCTTGGAAGGATTTCAAATATAAACATACATTCTGTCATAGAATCATGCTGAGTCTGAGAGCGACAGCTCCATCTGGTGTATTCACCCCCCTGCTCCCCTCCCTACCCAAAGTGTTATTAAACAGTAATTCTTATATGTAAAAACCTGGAAAATAATTTCTGGCAATGAAAATGAAACATGACTGAAAAAAATAATCAGGAGCTACAGTTTTTCTTGGGAAAGGGTGGTATTTATGAATCATCTTTCATAATCTAAGTATCAAGATGAAGAAGCAGCAAACAGAATGGAATGGTGCTGTTAAATATTCAGGCATTCTGTGCCTCACAGGAAGGCACATGCTGCAGATCCTGCCGTGGTCCCAGTGTGATCACAGTTCACACAGAGTCTAATCCAGACCCTCAGGAACCAGCAGGAATCCCTCACTTTATTTCTGAGAGCTTTAGATCAGACTTGTAGTTCTCTTGCCATATGAATTAATTTCTCCACCAGTGCACATCAAACCCATCACCACAAGGCTCAGGTGGGTGCAGAACAAGTGACCAGGTTCATCCAGCTGCAGTGCAGGGCCTATTCCCACAGTTCAGTGGCACATGCTGGCACTGTGCTGGGCACAGAATGCCAGGCATCCCTACCAAACCCCAACTCTTGCAGTCTGTGCTGGGGTATTTAATACCACTGCTTCTCACTACGCTTCAACTTGAGAAATTAGCAGCTAATTTTGTCAGATATACATCAGAGGAAAACCTCATTATTCAAGGTCAAACACCATTAATCAAAGAATCAGCTTGCCATTTACAATATCCTCTGACTTATAGCTTCCATTGAGAGATAATAGAATATAACAAAACTTCTTTTACTCTTAGCACAATTTTACTTGATGGTGCTGTCTGTAAACGCATGTCATAACAGTAGCCTTCATTCCAAGGCTCAGGGGCCCAGCTCTTACCCAACCACCCTGCAACAGTAAAAGCTGGAGTATTTTTGCATCATTTTGAGGAGGCAAAGCATTCCATCAAGAGCCCATCAAAATGTACTGCTCTGGGATATTTATCATGATATTGATGTATTTGAGCAAATACCACAAGTCCCAGACAGCAACAAGTGCCTCATGGATGGATGTTGCTGAGACAATCAAGGTTGTTCAGCATCTTAAGGCTCAAGGAAGACCTAACAGCAGCCTTCCAGTAATTAAAGGGGCTACAAGAGAGATGTAGAGAGACTTGTTACAAGGGCACAGTGATAGGACAGGGCGTAATGGCTTTAAACTGATAGAGTGGAGATATGAATTAGGTATTCAGAAGAAATTCTTTAATGTGAGTGTGTTGAGGCACTGGAACAGTCCATCCAGAGAAGCTGTGAATGCCCCATCCCTGGAAGGGTTCAAGGCCAGGTTGGATGGGGCTTTAAGCAACCTGCTCTAGTGGAAGGTGTCTCTGCCCAGGACAGGACCACGGGTGCTGGGATGGTCTTTGAGGTCTCTTCCAGCCCAAACCACTCTGTGATTCTGTATTACTAGTTTGTAACCTGTGGTGACACAGTAACTCAGCACTACCAGACACTGAAAGAGAAGGCATGGAAGGTGGTTTTAATCTATTAAAACTCTATGAATTATCCATAAAAGTTTTAGAGAAAAGAAATTTTTAAATTCAAAAATTATATCACAACACAAGTATATATGTTTTATGATAAATTAAAAAAAATCACAGCAACTCATTTTGGATGTCACTGTACTCACACTGCAGGATCTGTCTTACCATGAGATGATACTTCATTTCTGAATCAACTGGTCTTCCTGCTTCCATGCAGGCTGTAAACCAGGAGATATCCAGTAGTTCAAACCTTGAGCTGTCATCCACAGCCTGTTCTTTCAGCCACTCCAGCACCTCCAGGTAAGAGTTATTCTCAGCCACAATATGAGTGACAGAGTCTCTGTCATGAAGGACACAAAAAGTTTTCTTTTTTTCCTGAATCCAACGGTATACAGTTGCAGAGCTGTTATTTCCATATTTACTTACCATCCACTTCCTGAAAATTGTAGTAGAAAATGTGTATTATATGTTAGGATGTGGGAAGCAGTTAAATTTTCATATCACCACATATCTATTCCAGTCACTGACTGCTTTGACAAAAGACTATAGTCTGGCAGTTCCTGTAAGTGCAGCATTTTCTTTCTTGCAGCGTCATTTACCTTCCATAGACACTAACTTCATACGTGTTCTTTGCAACTCTGAAAATATTTGCCTTGCACAAGCAGCACCATAATTAAAAGTCTGCTTGACAATACCTAACAGCCTCTTCCCAATACTCCTCATCAAGGAGAGAAAACTTCACAACACAAAAAAGTCAGTTAACAATAATTATTTAAAGCTTTACAGCTGTAATATCTTTTTGAATATTTAAGTTTTCTGTACTTACACGAAGATGTTTATTATATATGTCATTGTCAAATGTTCATGAAACAAATCTTCTTAATTACATGCTCCATCTAAACACCACTTCCTTGCTACTAAGCCAGCCTCTTACAAAACTGATAGTTTAGTGAACACGAAATTTACAGCATGAGTTGTTGTTCAATATATTATATGGTGTACATTGCCTAAAAATATGATAGCACAAAGGTTATTGAAGTAAATTTGGGTCATTGTACTAGAACAACATTGAAAAGGATCACATGCTTAAAAAGACACTTTTGTACCCATCACAGGAAAATAATGGACAGGGACAAACTTATGTCTCAAGAAAAGATAACATACATATTTAGGATGCTTTGCAAGTTTCTATCTGGCCTGTTGATATTTCTCAACAAGCTTAGAAAAATATGAACTTGGTAGGAAATTTTGAATTATTCCAAGTGTTCCCACTCCCCACACATCCCACTAAAAACAGCAAGAGAGAAAGGAGAAAATTCTTTATTTGCATGAACTCGTAGGACCTCAGTACCTCTGAAATACATACCAACATTAATTTCTATCAGGCAACAGATTCCTAAACTTCTTAGGGGAAAGGCACAGGCAGGCAGTGTCACTATTTGACACAATTTTAATAGAAATAAAGGTAGAATTTGAACATAAATTATCTTGATGACAGCCACCTGTATTTGAAAGACTGTGACCTCCTGCTAGCCCTTGTTGGTGGCAGCCTTGTCCATATACAGTAAATTTCAAATGGACTTGATAGATTGCTTTGGAACTCCTCTGTAACACCTGGAGAAGTTAAGCCATCAACCTGTCAAAGCAGAGACGACACCACTGGGAGAGATTGCTGGTTAGCATGGTCTTCAAAATGTGATGCGTGCCATTAAAGGCAGACTGCACAACCTTTCAAAGCAAATTACCTTCCAGAAGACCAAGAAAATCCCTTGGCTTGTCCCTGTGATTCTTATTCAAAAAAGTAATCACTGATTTCATTAAGTCATGAAAGCACAATGACAAATACTAGAATCACCCCATATAAAACTGTTATCTAGTAACTCTCCAATGCAATAAGCATACTGTATTTTGGAAATATAAGAAAGGTACTGAAAATACTATGCTTCAGAAATGTGACAACTCTCATGCTATAGCACAATTTTTTTCTCTCCATATAAGGGAAGTTGTAGAGCAGAGTCCATTGAAAAGGAATAAATCCCAATTTATTTTTTTCTAAAATATTACAAATGCAGATTAAGTGAATCTCCATTAAAATACTATTGGGTCTATTATTATTTAACCCTGCTAGGTCCTACTTTAATTAAACTGTCACATCTTAATACTTGAGTAAAATACTCAGTTAGAGACGTAGAACTTCTGCTTCCTGTGGTTTATTTCACTTCATATGAAATATTCATATGTTATGTATTTGTACCAAGCTGCAGATCTGGGAACTTTGCCATAACTATGCTCACAGCAGCAGTTTAGCTGCTGTGCACCAGTTTTCTCTTGTACCTGTACAGCTGTGCTTTTTTCTTGGCACAGAACATAACAAATTTAGCATTTCCTCTGGCATTTTCAAAAACAAAAAATCTACAGTTAAATAGTTTTCTTTTATCCAGTAGCAGCTAAGCTGAAATTAAACATAACACCTGTTTCATACAATTTACAGAAAGTTTGAAATACTGGCAATAATACCTGTGTGTCAAAGCAGCTCAGATAAAGCATCTACTCAGTCCTCTACAGGTTATTAATGTAGGATTCAGAACAGCACACTTCATTTTTTTTTCTTTGAGAATTCAATTAGTTTTGTATCAGATGCTAATTGCCTACTTCTGTTCAATACCTGCTTGAATCTTGCTTTACAAATTATTTCACCCTCCCTTCTTCCTCAGGCTTTCAAAGTTGATGAGTTTGAAAAAAATCCGTGGAAATGAGCTTTTATAGGGAGGACACAGTTGTATAATACAGATCCAGAGAAACAATCAATACTTGGCTTTCCTCCAGCTTTTCAGAGAACCTATCTAATGATGCAGCTTTTGGAAAACTGCATACTGACATAACTAGGAGTCATGTAAAGCACTATTTGGAGGAAGGCTTCCTTCAGAATGAGTTGCTTTATAGAAACACCACCAGATAAATCAGAAGCTGGAGTATGTTTTGACTCTCAAATGCCACATCTGTAGTATTTTACTCCTAAATTTCTTTTTCTCCAATGCTCTTCCAGATTGCATCAAAGCATAAGCCACTAACTTTGAGACTCACATCAGGGTAAAAGGATTAAATACTATAAGACCAGATATAAATGTCTGGCTCAACCCATCGCATTTTCCATTCCTGTATATTTAACTTTTTTCTTTCATTTTAGAATTTGGCCACTAATCTTAGATTAATCTTAATCTGACTTCAAGGGGGAAATAAACAATGACTGATTTAGATAAGCTAAAGACACAATTCATATGCAGACGCATGAAATTTGACAGAGTTAAGGTAAATTAGATTTTAGAAGTGAAAAATTAGAATTTTTGCTAAGGTTTGTGCTGTCCCTACTCTCTGTCCAGATGATAATAGAAATGAACCACACACTAGGACCACACACTGAACTCCTGAAGCATTTTTAGGGGAATACCCAAGTATATCCATCAAACACAAAGGCAAAAACTTCAATCACAGTCACTTGTATCACTACAGTTATTAAATTAGAATGCTTCAAACAGCATTACTACATGTTATTTCAAAACATACAAAGATTTTCCTACCTTAGTTCACTTTCTACTCTGAAACCTTTTCTTCTTCCCAGCTCCATCAAAAACATCCTTCTGGTCATCCCCATCTTCCTCTGCATAATAAAAATGACAAAGTTACTGAATTTTATTTCATAACTGCAGGAAAGTTTTGGGGAATGCAACCCTTTCTGTCTCTTCCTCTGAGAGATTACAACTGGAGCTTTGAACCTATCCATGATGCGGGGTAGAAGTTCCTTTCACTTGGGTAAAATGGAGATAGCATGCTTTCTGCCAGGCAGCAGCTGCGTTTAATGTCACCACCCATTGAAGTAATTTTCTTATTTCCCCTCTGAAATCAAAAGCAGGTGCTATACAAGCAGAAACATCACTTGCTCTCTACCAGCTGGGACTTCTTCATCAGAAATACTCCAGACAGGTGCAAAAATGCTTTAATTCCTTAAAACAGCCATTGCCTACAAAGACTTTATCCAAATAGCATTGATTATAGCACAATTATCTCAAAATATCAACCAAGTCTTCAGGTGATTTAATGGCTCATTTCCACCCATTTCTGCTTTCAAATCTTTTCCAAATCTCACTTTTCCAAATTGTTGAGCACCTTAGTTAAAATTCAATTTACTAAAAAATAAAGAGAAACCATTAGAGAAGTGTTTGAATATACCTTTGGCATTCATTGCAAATGTTGCTCTCTGGTTTTTGCCCTGCAGTGCACTGCTACCTGTGGCAGTTACAGAAGTGAAAACATAAATACATTTTTGCTTTTCAGCACCCAGTGACCTCCAGCTACAGAGGAGATTATGGGGGCCGTGTACCATCCTCACCTAGAGGAGGGGTATTGCTCATCACAGAACTACACCAAAGTTTGTTGCCAGTGCTGTGTTGGATCCAGTTCCATATCTCCCCAAATTTCCATCAGAGCAAGGTGACCACAGACAACCAAATTTATAGCATGTGCATCTACTTCAGCACAAATCTACTTCAGTGGTAAATACCCCCATTCCCATGTCAAGCTGGATTTTTATTTTTAATGTAGCAGAAAATTTGGATTTTACCAGTCCTTCAAAACACAACAGCAATGCTATACATTACCATTCTCATTGCTCATGTTCAGGAGGAGAAGCAAGGTGGAAAAGTCCCTGTCTAAGTCAGATCAATCAGTTATATTTTCAGTTATTTTTATCACAAATGGATATACAACCTGAGTTTCAGGAAAATGAGTCAAAACGTGTTTCCTGCAATTATGGCCATGAGTTTAAAATTAAATTGTAAAAGTATTGCAGACATTTTCTCAGCCATATAGGTCTTGTTGCTTCAACTGTATTATTGTAGATGTAAAGAAAAACTTTTCCTCAGAATAGAAACTAACCATGAAAAATTAATATAGAACTTTCAGCTCTAAGGTCTTCCTGAGGCCATGAAGAAAACATATGTAGTGCAGTATATAGATTAGACTCCATTCATTTCTTCCCTTGCCTAAGGATATCCCAGAAGCCAATATATCTATTCTTCTTTTGGATTTATAACACTAAAATTGTCAAAATAAATAATATATTTTGAAATTATACGAGATATTTTCTTAGGAACTGAAAAATGGAAAAGCAGACTTTAAGAAGCTTAAGCAAAAGAATAGCAGCAAGAAAGTAAAAAAAAAAAATAATAATAATGGTGGATCTGGCATTAAGGCTGAGCAGTCTATTTCAGCTGTTGCATGTCATTTTTCCAGACTACTAATTAACCATTGAACACTGGTCAGTTCCCTGTTTACAGCTTTCCTAGACTTGGTAAAACACTTTACCTCAATCCCTACAAGGAGTAATGTATTTGAGAACAGATTCTTTACGTATGTTAAACAAAGTTTTATTTTATGCTATAATTAATTCAGTGCTCTAAAACATGTAAATATAATTTTCCCCAGTGTAACATCAATATGCTCAGTGCCAGTTAAATCCTTCTGGCATGAATAACAAGTTATTATTCCTTTGTGTTCCTGTTATAACTCTTAAGCCAGATTTTCAAGGGTATTTAGGTGCCAAAAAGCTGCAAACACAGACCTAGTGGGATTTTCAAAATATCTAAGCAACCTAGGCACTCAGCTCCTTTAGAAATCACTTTCTGGCTTTGAACCTAATGCAAAGAGATTTTTTTCTAATAAACACAGTATAATATCATGAAAACTGTCTGCCAATGATGCAATTTCATTAAATGTACCTTCTAAAATTAACAGGATTTCCATATTCCCAGATGAGTGAATAACCTACTCTCCTACAATATTATATCATAATATTTTTGACAGTACCACAGAAAGTAAAATATGCATTAGGGAGAGAACAAAGACAGCAGAGAAAAAATCTGTCTCTGGCTTATAACAAAGGAAAAATATACTGTTATCTGTGTCATGACACCACATAGGATTTGTGGCCTAAAACCACAGAAACTTGCAGAAATTTTTCCATCTCGTTAGAATCTCCTGGAGTTCAGAGTATTTCACCTTCCTTGAGGGAAATGCAGAACAAACTTTTATGTTCTTGCTGTGTATCAGTTTCGCACATTCTCAAAGGCAAAGATTGAGACATACACAAATAGTGATGGTCATTTAGGTAATAATCTTTCATCATTTGCCATATGGGTGCTAACAACAGCATCACAAACTGTCCTCAAACTGTGTCTTGTACAGGTCTGAGGCCCAGAGTACTGACCTAACTTCAAAGTGGGATTCTTTGGGAGGAAAACTTCTGGAAAGTACAGTACAGCTTCTCTGAATTTCAGTAATCACACATGCTTTCACTGCACCTTCATGATTATTGTCAGATAGTCTTTTACTGCCCTGCTGTCATGTAAGCTTCAATATAAATATTTTATAAAATGTTACTTGTCCATTCATGTAGCTTTCACGTGAAGAATGGCGAAACTTGCTTTGAATACACAGTTACAGTCTGCTAACCTTCAGAGAAAGCATCTCTCAAGTACCAACAAGAAAAATCAGAAAAGTGATTGTTTGCATACTTGCTTATTTCACATAGTCTTAACAGCATCTCACACAATATTGTTTCACAATGATTAATTTTTCTTTGTTTTTTTCATTTTAAAGTCTTTAGTAATTCAGTATTTTCCCATGAACCAATTCATGGAAATTTTTAAATCTTTCTCATATTTGTTTCTCTCTAGATATTTCCATTACTATTCGTCTGTTTAAATTCTAGCTTTCTTGGCTGCTAAGAATTTCCTTTCTTGTTTCTATCTTTCTTGTTCTCCCAAGCTCTTAATGCCTAAAAATCATACAGCAGGTGTTTCTCCTGGTTTAAAAATCAATTCTCCCACATCCCCTTTCATAGTCTCAAGCTGCACCAGGGAAGGTTCAGGTTGGACATCAAGAGGAATTTCTTCACAGGAAGGGTGATTAGGCATTGGAACGAGCTGCATAGGGAGGAGGTGGAGTCACCATCCCTGGAGATGTTTAAGGAAAGACTGGACATGGCACTCAGTGCCATGGTCTGGTTGACATGGTGATGTTTGGTCAAAGGTCTGACTCCATGTCAGAGTTATTTTCCAACCTAATTGACTCTGATATTTATATTCTTTGAACCACTAGAACATATTCAGGCAGCAGCTCCTAGATATAGGTGTTTGAATCATTCTCATCAAAGATGAAAAACTCCATAAGAAGCCCAGATGACAAAGAATTTTGAAAAACTGATTAAATTATGGTATGCTTTGAATGTGCTCACTTGGCTGTGTGATGGTATTTGGCATGTTAGGTAAAGTAGACTTAGAGAGGACACAAAATTTTGTAGCTGCTGTCATCAAATGTCCAATATTTCTGATGTATATGGTACAAATAGCTGATTATATTTTTTACCTACCTAATTAAAGATGAAAATCTGAATAAAAAAATTTATTTCACAAAATCTCTCAAATCATACCAAGAGCTGACAACTTGTTTAATTTGCTGTATACACAGATATTCTAGAAAGGATTTGTGCTTCTAAGCCCTTTCTGAGGAAAGAGCAATATCACAGTGTTGAATAATTAAATAGAGCAATAGGGTTCTTCCTTACAGCACTGGGAAAAGTAATTGGTGACAAATCCTAGCAGGAGCTACTTCCTACTCACACCAGTATGCCTATATTGCTGGGAAACTATTATTTTCACTCATCCTTCAGTCTCTCTGTTCAGTAAAAGGTTTACAACTGTTCTCTTTAGTTACTCTGCTTACGGTAACTGCTTCTCCTTGTTGTGATTGTTATTGGTCTATTCTTTGATTTTTTTTGTGCTGGTACATCAATGGTTTACTTTATACATAGTCTCATGAGAGCCTCATGAACCTTTCAGCAACAAGCAGAGACATATCTGCATAATCCCATCAATATACATGGTCAGGAAACTCCTTTGACAGTTATTAATCTCTTCCAAACATAGTTTACAAAGGTAAATCTGCCTTGTTATTGAGTACCATTTATTTAGATCGTCACATTTACCTCAATACTAGTATTAAAGACATTTCCATTAACTAAGAAATATCAAGCAACCTTCAGAGACGAGGGGCTATACAAATGGGGTTGCACAATCCATATTTAGGCAGCTGTAAAGATTATTCATCTCAACAATGACTCAGTAACATTTCTGTGGATATTTCAGGAATGTCTTATATAACCGTATAATAGTAGAAATTAACACTTAAATTATAAAAATATTATAACATTTATAATAAAAATTCTTATCCTTCATTATCTTGTAAAGAATCCCTAAGTCCTCCCCTGTTCCTCTAGTAGGACACTGCAAATATGACATCTAAATTGTTCATGTATCTTCTTTTAATTAGTTATGATAGTTGCTATGTGGTATAATTGATGCATCTTGCAGTAACACAGCAGTATTTCTAGAACTATTTACATTACAGAACATACAAACAGCAGTATGTGTGAGATTTATGCCTTCTACACTTATAGGTAGCAAAGCATGATGCATTAAAAAAAGATAGATGTACTTAAAATAAAATAATGAAAACTGGGAAAAGGCTATTGCCACGATTCACAAAAGTCTTTCAACCACTCAGTTTTGAGTAGTACAGCAAAGTTTCTTGGGCTTACAGTTCCCACATCATCAAGCCAAGGAGATAATCTGACCAGGTAATATCAAAGACAGAAGTAAATAACAATAAGTTATAAATAATGTTGTTGCAGAGGGAAAAAAAAGTATGAATAATATTATGCAATATGCCCCCTTCTCAAGAGTTTATGATAGTCACACCAAAATAAAGTTTATCTCACTTTCTGGCTACTGAGCAAGAGCAACAGGTAACACCTAACAGCACAGTGAGTCCTGACAGAGCTCTTTGCACACTCTACTGAAATAAGCTATGGAATAAAGTCACAGGCAGCACCAGAGAAGCTGAAGGAATTGCTGATGAGGATTAGGCATATCTTTGTGTTATGTACAGAGAGAAAACAAAACAGATGTTCATCCGAGTGATGTGTTGTGAATTTTGCAGGTGAAGGAAAAATCAATTAGAAGCCTTTTTTTCATCCTAGAAATTTGAACTGAGGGAAGCTGAAAAGCACAGTGGAATGGAGCAGAATTCTCACCTTTTTAATTTATTGAGGTTCAGCATTCCATTAATGCAGAACTAATTACAGCAGAAGTAACCCAGCTGGGTAATTAATTCACAGCAGAAACCTTAGCATCATGCAGGAGGATGTTTTTAAACTGCTCTTGACAACTTTCCCTAAAAGCATTCTTTCCATTTCTTACTGACTTCACCTAACAATTTGGCAGACACCTGAAATATCACAACATACTTACACATTTTTGAATTTGCAGTGTGGATTTGATGGTTCTGCCTTTAACTACAATGGACATTAATATTTTTTCAACTGCATAAAAATTTCTCCAAGCCATGAGCAATTCTTTTTCCAGGCTATCTCAAGATTTGCTTCCATTATTTCATCTTGCAGAAAATTCAATATTACTAAGTCAATTCAAAGTTGCAATAGCTCCTCAAAAGCCTGTCCCAGTATAGCACTGCATGTTTACTTAGCTGTGAACGTATGTTAATCAATCTTTATAAAAACAATAGTCTCTAGAACACTTTTGAAAACACTTTTGAACACTTTAGAGTCATCGTTCTGGCTTCTTAAATGATAGGTGCAAGACTTATGCTGCTGTTTTACTATGCACACCGGCCTATTAGAAAATTCCATCACAAGCTTTGACACATATTTATACTATTCAAAGATGTAGGATAATTGCATCTAATTGAAGGAATTGTATTATGAGTTTCACTCCTCTTTTCTGTCTTTACTGCTAACAAAGAGGATTCAGTTTTAACATGGAAGTTGTCTTCTACATAAAAGTCAGACTCAACATACTGCCACATATCTATATCACAAGCTGGTAATTCAGTGTTTAAGTGACAAATCTCAAGACCATACTCTACTAAAATACTTCACCAAAAGGTTTCCGTGTCTTTCTTCCCAGAAGGTTTCCTACATCCTTCTGGTTTTCTGTTCCTATGCTAAAGTAATTGTCATCCTATATTATGAAGCATGACAGCAGGAAGGATATAAAGCAGGTAACTATATTTGTAAATGCTGCTGTTACAATACTCAAAATTTTACTAAAAATACATGCTATTTTTAGTCATTTTCTACTTCATGATGTTATTAAAGACAGAATTCACTATCATAGTTTTCTCTTGCTGTTGGCAGATCACTATAAGGTTTACAATGCACTAGAATTCAAAATACCATCCATACAAGCATGATAAACAAAATAGGGGCTAAATTTTTCTGTGCAACTGTGTTATGTGTGGAATTACAAACATTTAAAATCAAGTCATGTTAGAGAAGAGAAAGGCCTACATTCTGAGACTGTACTAATGGTTATGGAGTGCAGATACCAGTGGGTGCCAAAATCACCACATAGCCAAAAAGTATTATTTTGACAATTTTATTATGTACATGTTTTCAAAAGCCAACCAGCTCTTTTCCTGAGAATCTGGGCTGCTTTTCTACAAGTTTGAGTCAAGCACCATGGAAGCACACACAGCATAACACAGCATAACAACTTACACAGACTACAGCTCTGACAGCTGACAGCGAATGTTTATCAAAATCACGTCAAGAACTAAAGGTCTGTGGAGGATGACACTCAATGCTAGTGAACTACATAAATTAAAATAATGATACAAGATGTAGTCATGGGTTTTAATGTATGGGAAAGTAATCCAAGATATTGCTTCTAAGAGTAATGAAATCTTATGTAAGCAAAATGGGACATGATACAGAAACTGTATACACAAATTTAATTAACAGATTGTAAGGTGTATTTGTATCATAATCACTGAACCATGCAGTTAATATTGATAAAAATATATTTTGCTACCTGTATGGGTTTGTAACTATGGAAAATTTGATCATTCCATTATCTTGTATAGGCATCTAATAAGGTACAAAATGTGCAACCTGCAGAGGGAAAAGTCCCTGTATATTTTCATACTTCAATAAATCCAGAAAATTCTCTGTCACAAGCAATTATATGTACAGTATGCCTTTCCTTTTATACCGATTCAATGGCTTCCGGGCTCCTTATTTCACTTGTATATAGGTTATGTGAGTTAAAATGTCTTGTGATCCTTTCCTGCACTTTGTACAGTTGTTAAAAGCAAGGAGGATGGGATGGGGACACACAGATGTGTCAGGAACAGAGGGGACACAACTGTGGGCAGTTATGCTCTGTTTAGATGGCTGGAAAAAAAGGTTCAAACCAACTTTTCAAGAGCCCTTACTGTTCTGGTTGTAAACAATGTGGTGAAAGGAACTGAACATAAATATTTCTTGATAAAGTGAGGTTAAAGAAAATACCTAAATAAGACTGTAAGAATGGGTGTTTCTGAGAGGGAATAAATATAAATTCACTCATTTGTGGGAGAAAATGTTAGAGGAAATAGTATTCTTCACTTGCTGTAGTGAGAGAAGAGATGGCTCTGTCCAAAACAGTTTCTAAGTAGAAAGGTTTTGGTGACAGCAAGGATGTAGGCATATACCAAGGGCATATGATATAGGCTATAAATACCCTAAAGAGCTATTCTCTAGTAGAATCAAATAAAAGTTGAAAGATATAAAAAATATCTTTAGAGCATTTTCATTTAATTGTAAATTGTGTAAGTGTACATGCACACTATATATACATACACCATTTTGTCTCTTTAGTCTCATATAAAATTGACTAAGTATTAAAGTTACAGTTCTAACATGTAATAACTGTTGGAGCAAACACTCCTTACCAAAAACTTCAGTACATTTATACATATTCTTTACACTACTCAGTGGTCAAAATCATGAGACAACAAAACAAACCCAGCAGCCCTGGTGACACAATAGGAAGCCACTGCACAGGCTCCCTCTGCTTCACAGCAAACCACAACAGGATCACCTCATGCCACCTCCACAGCTGCACTACCCACAAGCAGGTTACAGCACAAATACCAGTGTAAACAAGCAGCAGTACAACATAAGAGTAAAGGTGAGGGCAGAAATTGAGGAAAACTCTTGCAAAGGACTAAACAGGAAAGAAGTAGCAACTGACAGTACTTCTTCAGTCGTACTCTGTTCTATGTGTTTGCATTCATGTGTTCTCAAATTTTACACAGTTTGGCACAGCAATATAGCACATTCGTTGAGTAAAAATCACTAGGAAAATAATTTAAAAGTAAACTTGTAAAATTAAGCTACTAAATACATAGTACACAACAAATGGAGTTAACTACATTTTTTACAACATTGTCGCTCACAACACAATACTGTACAATTGACATCAAAACTTACAACTCAGCCTCTCTCTGAAATGTCTGAGCCAAAAAAGTCGACTGCTGCTCCTGACTTTGCAAACCACCAAGGAAAACTTGAAAACTTTTGCCCTTGCAAAGCCTGAGCAAACCTGAGGTTAGAAGAATCAGCTGAGAAGGCATTTCATATGACAGCAGAGCCAGTTACTTTATGACTTTAAGAAAGGCTGTAGAGCCTCCTCAGTCATCTCCAGAGCAAGCAAAAAAAGATATTAGCAATTGTTCAGGTTCTTTTCTTGTCAAGTAGGAGACTATTTTCTCATTACAGCAATGACTGAAGGCCTGTCCTGTTGCTGGCTTTCCCAGGAAGCCACATTTAGTCAACATCTATTTAAACAGATATTTTAAAACACTGAACCTTGTTAAGTTGCTTCAGTAATACAAATAAATCAGATACACCATCAACAACTATTTATCATTTTGCACATTAATTCATGCTGAATATGCATGAAAAGTAGTCAATACTATTCCCATCCATCACATTTCAAAATTGCCGTGTGTGTAAGATTAAGCAGCATACGTGGCACACTTCAGGTTTTTCTTTTCACAGGTAACTAGAAGCTCCAAACTCATCCACCTTCCATTTAGATCACTAACTTTTCATTTTTTTTCAGCTGTGTGGTGCAATATATCCTTATTAACAATCAGGTTAGGATAATCATCAAGTTTGAAGAAAACAAAGCTCATTTACCTGTCTTTTAGACTAAGTCTAGAAATGAGAAAGTTGAGCACAGATGTGAGCAAGGGTGTGAAAACAGTCCTTGGATTTTGGCTAAAAGGAATAATCTTTGAACACTAATGAACTCAGAGTTCAATAGTGCTAAGGATGGAATTCGATAGAATCCCATGCCCTAAAAGTATTACAGGGCCAGCAATTTTGGGCATATGGACAATCACGGGGTAGTAGGGTCAGGATTGATGGGATAATTTATTCACATTACCCAATAGGTTTATGGTTAATTAATTCCTGTGCAAATAAAGAAACTTTCCTGTTTGTGTAAGGGTGTTAGGTGTGGGGAGGCAACAGCTGTGTTTGGGCTAACAGTGTCCAACAGACTGGAGTCAGACTTGATTCAGAAGAAGCCACCTGGCTTGGTTTTGTGGTCATACAAGCAATAATTTCCCTCTGCAGAACTCTAAGCCGAGCTTTTGAACCTCCTTTATATTTAATCTACTCTCTTCTCTTCATCCTGTAAAGTGATCATATGAGGCTTCTAATTAAATATAGTTCTTGGGCAAATTAGTGCATTCATGTGGGCAAGTGCTTTATACTGAATGCAGAGATGGTATAGGAGTGCAAGCAGGTAAAGAAAGTGGTTTTGGTTAACTTGCTGAACAATCAATGAAAGAAATACTTGTTTGATTGGAAAAGGCAGAACATTGTCCACAAAATAAAACCAAAATGTTTCTCTGTGATTCAAAGTGTACATTCAATCAAAAATGAGACTACTTGTATCAATTATCTAAAAATACCACACATTCCACTCAGATTGAAAAACGTGTTTCACTTGATGTGAAGCAAGGCAACATAAAGCAAAAAAAACACATTTAATTTCACAATAAATGTTCAAATTATTCTCCTAAATCCTTATTTAATTTTTAAATTTAGGGTTATTTTTATTTTAAAATATCATTTTTGAATAAGATGTAAAAAGAAAAAAAAACGCCTTATGCTGCTGGTGACATTTACTGGTTTATTTAAGTCCTGTAAACACTGAGTCTTATACAAGCATAAGCAAAATGAATCCCAGAACACACAGCTCAATATGTATTGTGTGGGATCTCTGGCTTTTGTTAGATTTTAAAAACACTACTGAACAGTATTTGGGGTAGGGGTTGACTATGGTCTAGGATTTGTTAAAGTTATGCTATTGTTTAAATGAGTTGCAAGCATTCCATTAACTATGATCTTGGTTTTTAATAGCCATATTTTGACTTACCAGGACTAGCCCTAATGGGATATACTCAGATATATTTGGACTGATATGATGCAATATGTAGCTACCTTGATAAATTCAAGCTCTCACCAGAGATACATGTCAAATGTGATCCATTCACCTTCATTAATTTCTGTGCAGATGCATTGGTGACAAAGATTCAAACACTGGAAACTTTATCAAAACTGAATATTTTTATGAAGTATATGCTTTAGTTCAATCACAGTCGTAGGATAACATAGGATAACAGGATAACAGTCATAGGATAACAGGGTTTTTCATATAAATCAATTTCTGTTATGCAAAAGGTCACACTCTATAATGACTGTTAGCCATCAGCAACATAGGAATTTACAAATCTATTTGAAGACTTCATGAAAAAGAAGACCATGGTGAGTGCTGTGATTTCTACACTGGGTAGTTTTCTTTTCATTCCTGGTTTAAGGCCAGCTTCTGGATTATTTCTGCTTCAGTTAGTATAACTGAAACTTGAATAGACAGCAAGGAAAAACCTGTGTTTCAATAAGAGACTCATCTAAGGTTTTCAGAAGTCTAAATAAGTAAACAAGAGTTCAGTAGGATCTAGGGAAGAGTGGTGCCCTTTACAACTGGTGCAGAAAAAATGTGCTTTTAACTTTCATGCAGGTGCATTCACACATATACAGTTTTCACTTCTATGAATGTTAAAAACATTTTGTCTGTAGGTCAAGTGCTCAAAGTTGAAAACGTTTATCATTCAGTTGGTACTACTTTATTGGAGACATATATCAGCAAAGATTCAGGACAGCAATTTTTCCTGAGGGAGTACATTAACCAGAGGCACATTTTCTTTCTATCCAACTACTTATGACTATACCATCCAGGAGAGAATATTATACCATAATGTTTTGCATAGCAGCTGAACATGCTATATGCTTTTTTAAGACATGACAAGTCCAGTCTCATTGCATATATGATCCATATGACCATCACAAACTTTGATACTATCCATAGATGTTTAATTTCTTTCTTCATGGGATTTGTTCTGAATATAAATTCTTCTAAACCTAATCTCATAAATGTAATTGAAACTTGTAAGCCAATAATGCTGACCATAAAATGGTAATTAATCACTTTTTTAAAGCCAGATTCCAGTGTCATATCTAGCAATATTTCATCCAGAAAATATTTAAACTGTAAACTTAAATGGAGAAACAATTGTCCATTGAACAATTTAGATTAATTACTCCAACACAAAGGCATCATATTCCTACATGAGGACAATTCTGTGCTAAAATTCCTCATTCTTGTGACCACTGTTTTTGCTAGGGAAGGAACATCAAATACTCAAATAATTCACCTGAGAAAGGAGTGGCAACTACTGGTCCAGGCTGAGAACATGTTCCCTGTTTCCTCTAAACACGAACTTATTTCAAGAAAAAGAAATCCTTTCAAAAAAATGAAACTATTATCTTTGGCTCATTAAGAAAAATTTCAATATTTTTGGCCATTTTCAGAGATAGTTTGGTAGAGATAAAGGTATTTTCCAATATACTGTTGACATACTTCTTAAACTTGGCTTACCAAAGCATAGAAACATAGATGAGATTTCTGTGTTCAATATCACTTATTCCCAAATGTCTAACTCAGAAATCAGTGTTTAATCAATCCAAAAGTGGAGAGAAAATCCATTAGGCCTACAATCAATTACTCTATATCATCTTCAAATAAAGTCTTCACTAAAGACCTCATTTCAAACTGAACAAAGATTAAGGCCTGAAATCATATAATCAGCAAACATCTATTCACCAGAAAGTGTATCAAAGTCAGAACTTGGCATATCATAACACAGCTTCTCTTTACAAGGTGATGTATGCACATTGGGAATATCAGCCCTGGCAGACACAAAAGAAGGTAAAACTGAGCACTTTAAGAGCATTTTCATATGCTGGTCACAATAAAAAGTGGATTTTGAAAATATTTTCTAGAGTTAGCACAATATTTTGCTTATGAAGGCTCACTTAGAAGCTGTTGCACACCAGTACAGAGCAAAATTCTGTATTTGTTTTTTTCAGTGCTGACAAAGAGGGGAACATTAAGAATTCTAACTTTGGTAATTATTGCTCGCTTAAATTGTGCGGAATAACATTTAACAAGAGCATGAAGATTCCCAAATAAAAGGCAAAGTATAGCATTTTCTTTCCAAAGCACGGCATTACTCTTGTCTTCCACACTAAATTTGCCAGGATAAACTAATAGTCAACTGTCATGTTAAGCCCCCTTGATACCAAGTGTCAGTTATCAAAAAAAGCAAAAAAGTCCTATATCTTGTCATTAATCTGCACTGGGTTTTATCCTCACATCTCAAAACAAGCCAATGAGCTGCTAACTCTGACAGCTGCAAATGTCTCCTACATGAATGTATGCTGTGGGCTAGATTCCTATCTCAGTTACAGCAGTAACAGTAAAAGGTCCTTTTGTAAACAACATCAACATAAAAGAAGTACATCACCTATGGTAAAATTATTTATGCAAGTAGAACCTGCATAAATATGGGAAAGAAAATGAAAAGTAATTTTGTATGTGTAAATATTCCCAATGTAACACTTAATAAATTAAGCACCCAGTCAAACAAATGAAGAAACTGTTACATTCCTTTACAAGCAACCAAAAAAAAACCACAGCTCCATTTTTGAAAACTAATTACACTAGTTCTGGTTCAGTAAGACATTTGCTATTTGATTTTATGTATACATGGGGTGAAAATTATTTTGAGTTTTAAGAGCTGCCAAACTCTTCTTTTAGGATGTTACTTTTCACTGTCAACAGGAGAGCAACTGCCTTGCATTGGAGCACCTGCTTTCTCTTTTCCTGAGCTCTAAGGATTCAATGTAGTTAAATACTCCCCCTTATGGGCTGTTACAACATGACATTATAGTGCTTAGTATTTCTCTTAAATAAATGCTACCATCCCCTATATGCAGTGTATATATAGCAACAGAGTTAAGATAGGTCTAGAGCATTACAACCCATCTTAGAAATGGTTTCATTTCACTGAACAAGTCTGTGATAACAGATTTTTGCAACTGCAGACTGTCATTCATTATTTTCCTTTGAAATGTATTTTTGATCAAAATTATTAAATTTCAGAATAAATATATAGAAAAAAATATATGGGAAAAGAATTTATTCTATCAGGATTGGCTGATTAGTGTTTTGTTCTTACTGGGATTTACCCTGTACAATAAATACATCTATGCATTGTTGATAGATTTGCCACTGAAGTGACTTATTTGAAACTATCCTGTAAGAAGCAAATGTAGAACAAAGAAATGAAATCTAATTAAATTTAATAAATTTTCCTGAAGAAGTGGAAAAAAATGTACAGTATGTGTATGTGGCCACTGACACTTATTCTCTGTGTCTATTTGGTGAGAATAACTTTCACCTTTGAGTTCACTACTCGTTCTTCAAATCAAGCAGTCTATTTCAAAACAGATTTGCAACTTCAATCTAATATTTTATAATAAAACTTTACTAATTAGACATCATATAAGATCAGCTGCACTAGATTAAAAGCTATTCAACTTAAAATGTCTTTCACCATTCAAAAAGCCTTCCCTGGCTTCTGTTGTCACCCTAGTACTGACTGAAAACACCCAGGATCTCTCACCTGCTATAACTGACTGTAATAGCTTATTCCTCAGTGCACTTTGTGTTAGTATGCATTCCCTGTTCTACTATGTCCCCATGCTTGAGAAGGGGGAAGGATGTTGATATTCTTATCTGAAACATTATTCAAACAGTAAAATGCGCAGTTACCATTGATCCTCTTCACTTCTTTTTAACACCAAATCATCTTCTCAAAGTGTACTGAAAAACATTCATTGACAGTGACGTGAATTCAACTCCTTTGTGCTGTGTCAGTCCAGCAAATTGCTCTGTTCTCTTGCAAAGTCTTCAGAATTCAGCTGGTACCTTCAAAGAACAGCAAGCACTAACTTCTCTCAGAAGATCCTGTAAAGTTAAGCAAAGCACATTAAGGATTAAGATCCTCTCTGGAAATAAACAGCACTTCACTTAATTCAAGTTGTTCTCCCTGAACTTTAACTGAGCAGTTCTACAGTCATTTTGATAAAACAGTTCACTAAAAGACATCCTTTCTGAAAGCTCTTTTATCTTTGCTTACTCAGGTTATAAAAATGAGTGGTTTTATCTGCAATGGATTTGCACTTTAGATATCTAAACAAAATAATCAGATTAACAATTTTCTGCAGGATATTTTGGAAGAGTGAATGTAAAAAAATATTGTTTAGAACACTCAAAGTCTGCAAACAGTGCAGAAGATACAATTTGGCAAAAATCTACTAAAATTCCTTCACAAAAAAATAAGCCTCAATACTGAAACTCATATAACATTCGATAAATAGTTCCCAGCACTGTTTTCATCTCCTCTGTGAGCATAGGGGGTGGTGTCAGCACGATTCCTGAAGTTTACTTGATTTTGCTTTTCGAGTTTCCAAACAATGTCATACCCAAAACCCAAAATTCTTCTATTAAGCAAAAGTGTTATGACCGAGTCTTAAAGGAGGTGATATCTTCTGAAATGGGGAAGCTATCAAATAGCACTAAAATTTTATATGAAATGCTAAATTTCAACTTTGCTCTGAGACTGATTGTATTGGAACAAAATCTTATTTATAAGACAGATGTTCTAGGATTCTTCTATGTGCAGTTGCATAGAATACATTTAAGAGTGTCTCAAACTGGAGTTCAGAGGGGAAACTAATTGTAAAGGTGTTTTCTTACTAGTTGTAAGCAGTACAGGCAAGGATGTTTGTGCTAGAGGATTAAACGCCATAAATACAAAAGTCCTGTCTTTCACAAAGGGAGAACAAACACAGAAAGCAGCTTTTCCACAATAGGTTCACATTATTGTTGAGGTGTTTCTAACCTTTCAAGAAGGAGACAACACCCCAGTCCCACCAGCAGTTTGTAGTCTAAGGGCAGAAAAATTGACAAGAACTCAAGAGAAAAAAAAAAGGCAGAAAGACAATCCTTAATATATTGCCTCAAATCAAACAGAGGCATCTGGTTCTGTTTATTCAGTCAACTTTCATGTCAGGGTGAATTGTCAGTCTTTCAGAGACACAGCCAAAGTTGGCCATCATATACCCCCTAGGATGTTGCTCACCCTCTGAGATTCACAACCACACTTGTGCAGCAGTGATGTGCTTCAGCCGACTTCGTTTGACAAGCAAGTGTCTGGGCTCTCAAACCTCCTTGGATACAGATAAAAAATCTGAAGGAGACTAATCTAAGAAAACCCTCACAAAAATAATGTGTTCTTTCTGGCCTCTCTCCTGCTGTTCTGCTCTTACAGAGAGCATTGACTCACAGGGGTTTCCATGCTGTGAGAAACAGCAAGAGGTAGGAGAGCTCAGTGCAATTCATCTGTTATGAAAACGAACAGAAAAATTAATTATTTATAGTATCATGAAGTTTATGAGTTCAGTCCATCCAGAAAAGAACCTCAGTTTTCATTACTTAAGTGTACCAATACCCCAATTTAAGCTTCCTTTTGGAATCTGCAATTATTTATCAAGTCTTGATAGACAACATTATGGGGGGGAAAAAGTGAGGAAGATGCCCAGTAAAGAAGGAAAATATCTAATGAGTAAGTGATTGCAGGGTTTTCCATATGTAACTTCAAAATTACTGGGTATTTACAGTCTCTTACACACTATTGAGTTTTCTTTAAAACCAGAAACAAAGACGTGATTCTAGAAGCTCATGTAAACACTCTGCAAACTGTCAGCAGAAATCCAAAAGCTGGACCGGCTGATTAAACAACATTGATGGCATCATGTCAATGATGCAATAGGGACACTGGATAAGAGTGTCTGCAGTACATGATGTGATAGAATGTTAACTCAAAACAATAAAATTATTTCTGTGCCTGAAAATCCAAGTAAACTAAGGTCAGCCACCCAAGTCAACAGGAAAGAGCCGAGATTAACTACAGTTAAGAAAAATTTTACTATTTCTGATTTATTATTAGCTATGGACCATTCAATTTCATTTTGCTGATGCAGGTGTATCAGGGCCAGTGTGCCAATCATATATAAAGTACATTAAGTGCTTGGTTATGAACTGGGCACAGCTGACCAAGAGGAGAGAATTGCCAGAGAATTCAATCATCTGCTGCAGTCTGCCAACAATGAAGAGATGCAGAATTGCAAGTAGAAATAATAGATCGTGCTCTGGACAGTGGAAAAGAATGAGGCATGGGATGTTATGCAGAACATGTACGTTCCAGAGGACAAAAGTCATCACTGCATCATCTGATTTGTAACTTCTGGCCTCAGTGGATAACCATATCATAGTCAAATCTCACTGCTTTGAAGGTCAGTGGTGAGGTTTTTATCAGCCTGACATTTATTGTCAACTTTTTGTTTTAAGTTCTCATTTCATTTTAATAAAAAAGGAATGAGGACATGAAGGTTGTTCATAAAAAACTCCCACTGACTTTTCATAAAATACTTGAATCAAAAAAGACTTCTATTTATCAGGAATGCAGGTAACATTACCAAGTTCTTATTCACATCATACATCCAATCATCTTTTGAAAACAGGCATGGAATTCTAAGGTAGAACTGCTTTTCAAGTGTTCAAAAACTTAAAACCAGTATATGAAGAACATTACACTAGAGTCCAAATTTTGTGTTAATTTCTTCTCTTTCTCACTTCCTATTGTTTATGGTTCACTTCTCTAGAAGTGAAGTTAATATTCACCAGTTCTAGAGAAGATAATATTTCTAGAGAAGTGAAGCATTCATCACTGAGGGAAAACAGGAAGCTTCTATTTCTGCTACTGTTCAGTTTGTCTTGCAAATGCAGGTTTGCCCTGTATGGTGCATGGGAAAACAAAAGCAATGGGAAATCAGACTAAAACCATAATTAAGACACTCATTAACCACTCAAACAGTAGCTTATCCTCATTTATACTATCTGATAAAACAGCAGTGTTCTTAAATACATCAACATTACATAAATGGACACTGGACACTGAAGTAGGCATTTTACAAGAAAAAAAGTCTTGTTGCAAATGAAGTTTAGCCAGCGTGTTTATTGCACACATTGCTTCAAAATATATTCATCATTTGAGATATGTCATTCCCATGACAATAGGATCACAAGGAATCAGGGTATAACAATGCTAGACTAAACAGACAGAATGTCAGCAGTGTCAAACTGGCAAATTTATCATTTAACCAGAGATCAAAAGAGAAAATCTGAAGGTCAGAAATGCAATATTTATAATGCTGTCAGTAGATGGATGCATACCAAGTGCCTCATATCTAGATCCCTAAAAAGCTTATCAGAGGAATGTTTACAACACACAAGAGAAGTGTTACTGGAGCATCCTCCATTAGTTTCCAATACGCATGGGCACTGAGCCCAGCATTTCCTAGTACATTCTCTAGAAAGAGAAAAAAATCTTGAGATACACTTGAATGGTACCAACATAAGCAGCAGTCAGCTACTACCCTCAGTCCCACTAATTTCACCTGGTACAACAAAATCCTCCCCCCAGCATTTTTCCAACAGGCAACACATTTCCTTGGAAAGAACCAACATGATTAGTATCAGTTCCGGCTTTGGAAGAGAGGAGAGAATAAACTGAAACAACTCTTTATTATCACTGATTCATACAAGGCATTTTGGCACTGTACAAAGAAAACACCTGTGAGAAAAATCACAATTTTTCTTGAGTATCTCTGTGACGATTGATCTGGAGATGTTAAAGCTATGGGAGGAAGGTTGACAAAAGAAAGGTCACATGAAAAATGGAAAGAGGATTGACATAAGCACACTAAACTCTGACTTTATTAGTATATAACAATAGAAGACTCCTCCACATTTAGTGTGGAAAAGAATCTGTCACTGAGTGTTTGTTCCTTTCTCCTGTAGTGACAAGACCATTTTACCTAGATCTAATTTCTATTAATACCGTGGTGATACATATTCAACAACATGTTCAACCATTATCTAAATGATAAACAAAACCAAGCTAATAAGAAGGCTCAAGAATAAAAGGTTATGAAATTACTGAGTTTAAGTTTTGTGAGTCAAATGAGAAAAATTCAAAAGCACTTTGTCATTTTCTTCTTGATAGTTTTTCATTTACAATTTATTATTGTAGACATAGTATATCTCCCCAAATACAGTCAGAATTAAAAAAAAAAAAAGATCTCTCAGCTTTCAAGGTCCTTTTCACTTATTGAGATTTTATCATATTCTCTGTTGACTGTCAAATAAACTCTGCTCATTAAATTTCAACTATGTCAGCAGGCTAAGGACAGAAGACGTGTAAAAGCCCTATTTATGAGTCTAAAAACCTTGGGAAACATCCTCTATTTATACAGCTTGTCTCCTTTCTTCTTTTCTTTATTTTCTGAACCCTCCCACTTGTATACCCTCTCCCTCTTCATCAGTCTCTTCAGTTTCTCTATTTCTCTATCTTCAAGCTCCCATTACCCTTTTGAGTTCCCCCTTTTGTCTGCCTTTTTTTAAGAGGCTTAGAACTTCATTTTCCCAGCTTCTTTTTCAGGGATCTGCTGATTGGAAGTAGAGAGGAGGTCTGCTTATTTTTGGTCTAAACAATATTTGGCTGCTGGCCAGCTGACACAGACGCTCCACCCCATCCTTCTTGAATAGTGAATAGCGTGCTTCCCTGAACCCTTTGGTCCTCCCAAAACAATCACTTTTTTCTCACTTCCTTCCTTTCTTCCACATGCTCTCCTTGTGACAATAAACAAAAAATACCTTGTCCAAAAACTTTATATTCAGATTCCATTTTCAGACTCTCCCTTCTCTATATGACATTGAACTGCCATTTTCCTCAAACCTTCGTCTGTCCTAGAGAAAGGTCCCGGATTTTACAGTGTCCTGATCCCCTCATCTACATATTTTTCCTGTCCAACTTTATCTGAATTGTTCTAAGGAAATAGAACTTAAATTCTGACCTTTGTGAATTCACCTGGTACATGTTTTTGATGAAACCTGCACGTCAGTAGCACAGAAATGCTATAATACAGTACACCCATGACATACTATAGCACTATACTATACAGTATATATATATACCAACAGGGTCAGCTTTGGCTGAGATCTTCCACTGTAAAGTATCATTAAATTATGTCCACTGGGAGCTGAAGTGTTACTTAGACATTTTTTTATTTATCTCATATCAAGAATCATGGGCATGGTGAAATACTTTCTACACATATCAACACTCAAGACTCAAAAAAGTCAACAGTGGTTGAACAATACTTCATTATATTAACAAAATCTATCAATATGAAAAAAACTTAAAAGTAGTATCAGCCACAGCATTTCAAATTTAAGTTGCCTAAAAATTTTATTTAAAGAAGGCAAGACACTGAAATAATACTGATTTTCTGTTTTAAAATTTACTCACTAGGTTTTAGTGCATGTAAAGGTTGCCAGATGGAAATCTGATGGAAGTGTTCATAAACATTTTTTCCATGTTTTATCAGAAGAGCAAACACCGACAAATTTCAAAGGAAAGATTTTATAAAGAAACTATATAAAGTCTAAGCGCAACCTGTATAAGCCAGCATATGAATCCAGAGGAACAGACAGCAAGTTTTGCCAACGTGTTCAAAACAATAAAAATCAAAAAAGTAGCTCAGTTAAACAGCAAAGAATATGGAGTACTTGCAAAGGATATCACAACCAAGCACTACAGCATCAATTCCAGCCTTCAAAAAAATCAAAGAGAATTTCTAATGAACAATGTCACTTTTGTAGGAGGTTGTGATTTTATTACTCTTATATTTTATTGTAGTAGTTAAAAGCATGAATTTTTGAAAAGATAAAGAAAACTAGGTGCAAAATCCAGGTTACAAACAAATACCTCAAGAATAAGTACATTTTTAATGCATGCTTCATTGTGGAAAAGCTCTCTAGAATAAAGGCTGTATCTGTTGCTAGATCTAAAGAGAAGGTCAAACTAACAATCAAAAGCCATATAAAAAGATTTCAGAAGGTTGAGTAACCTTCTGACACAAAGATCAATTGTCCTTAACACAATGGGTTTTATGTCATGTATCCAGCCCTCTGTGACAAAACACGCAAACAAAAAAACCCTACCATTTGGCAATAATTAAAATTCAGATGAAGCTACATGCCCCAGAAATTAGTTGAATGAGTGAAATAAAGATAGCATATTTATGTAGCAAATTGTATATAGTGAAAGTGACGTAAAGGTGATAAGTCTCAAACACAGCCTTAGTGTAGCAATGGTACTTACCATTCTTAGCAAGTTTTTTGGGGTCTGAGTTTTGTTTTTATGTTTTTTTCCATTTGAGGCTTCTTTAAATCTCAACCTTTTGTGATCCCAAGAAATGCTGTATACCACCTAAGAAATCCACATGCCCATTTTATAATATGAAAACTTTCAAAACTTTTGGACAAACATTGATATATTATGTTCTGGGATTCTCCCTGTTACATTACTAAATGCTCTCATAGAAACAAGGATGGAGGAAAGCACTATGACAGAAAATAAGGAGATTTGCAAAGATCCATGAAGTTCTTAAGCAGGCATAGTTCTCTTTGGCCTCTGAAAACTCCTTAATTGACATCTCAAAATCATAAAAAGTAATCTACTTCAGTCACAAAGGGAACTCAAGACTCTTGAATTGCATTTTTATACTTCATATAACTAAAGAAGGGCAATATCTTCCCTTTAATTTGAGGGAGGAAGGAAGAGAGCAAACTACAGAACAGTCAGCCCAACTTCAATTCTCACAAATATAAAATGCAAATGTTGGGCCTCAATATACCTATAAATTGTTTCTGCAGTAATTGTCTTGTCAGGAAAAAAATGTGTCAAAGCAGTCTCATTTCCTTCCTCATTATGATAGCTACCTAGATAAGGGGCACAAAGCCCATATTATCACTGAGACTTTCAATGAGGTCTCACATAAAAATCATCACATACAAACTAGTAAAATGTGATTAAAGCACTGTATGTTGTAAGTGCTCATCTGACTCATATTGAGAACATATCTGTGAACCACTTCCAAACTCAAAGGATATTTCAAGCAGAGTTCCGCAGGCGTTTGTCCTGGTCTAATTGTATTCAGGAGTGTGTTAATAACATGGATGCTGCATAGCAAGCATACTCCTAAAGTATATCAGAATATCACAGAGCCAGAAATGCTTTCCATGGGATAAAAAACAGTATACTGGGACTAGTTTAGGCACCTCATTTTTCAGTAAGACAAAGCCAAATACAGGAGTGTGCTGAAAGTAAAAACACTAAACAAGAGTTTCCCAAATCACTATTTAATGACAAATGCTAATGAAACAGGGTTTGTTTCTTCAAAAACAAGTCCTACTCAAACCCATCTCATGCTTCGACAGGAATTACCCTTACAGACACTTTCTCTTGCTCTCTCCAGCAGTAGAGCACAAAATTTATTATAGATCTTCCTCCTGCTGTTCCACTAAAGGATGTGGTGCATCTGATGCTTCCCCAAGAACTCATTTAGAAAAATGGGTTACCAAACCAATATCCAAGACTGACCCAATTTCCCCTAGTTGTGTTTTATTCCACCTCTCTGCTGAAACTTTGCCAAGATCTCTCAAGGTCCCTGCCAAGACTCTGTTAAATTCTGTTGATTATGTTGCTATTTTTATTTCCTGTTAAATGAAAAAACAAAAACAACAAAACCAATTAGCAAGATTGTTATCAAACTAGACAGATAGCTGTAAAACTTCATTTTCCAACATTCTTTGCAGTCTCATTCAGACTTTGAGATTATTCTAATTTTTTACTTTAAGAATGCTTTTCTCCCACCCACCATGAATGCCAAGCCTGTCAATCACACTAACAACAACAAAATACATATGGGACAGTTTAAGGAGGAAGAGCAGACATGAGAAACTGCTCCTTTAACTTATTTGGAATCCACTCCAACATGTGTGCCTGGGATTAGAAAAAGAGTATGCGGTAAGTCATGTTACTTTCATTATTTCTGTATAAAATGGGAAAAAATGAACAGGGACGATGGTTCATATTTTCTGTAGAGTAATATTTCATTGAGCTATCTTGCTCAAGTCTATTTTCCTGAGGGCAGTATTCCAATGTTACATCCAGGAAAACAAGTTGCTTGCAGCTGCTTTAGGGTTTAGCAAAGCAGAACTTGACTTTGAAAGCTTTGAGATAAGTTTAACATTTAGTGCTTACATTCATGAACATATGGAAAGTATTCAGTAAGAAATGCCAGCGGTATGATCTAGAAAACAGTTTTCGTACTGCCTTTTAACGATCTCTATGAAATCATAAATTGAGTACTTAATTTCCAAAAAGCTAAGGAGCTGTAGCATGTAAAAACTTATCCTTTATGTTGCTTGCACATTTCAGACTCTAGGAAATGAACTTTTGCAAATATATATTGTAAAGATGTGTTAACTCTGCTTGATATACAGGTTATATATGGGACTGAATTTCTCTTTAGTGGTCAAAATACCTGGTGTATAAAATACACACATTAAGATTCCTATGAAATTTGGTAGTTATCAAGTACTAGGTGTCCTTTTTGATTCCAAAAAAAAAAGTCTTAAAATATAGAACCAGATTTCAACTTTTTTTTGAACAAGTGAAATTGTAAACTATACGATTAAAATTATTAATGCTTCCAGTAAGATACAAGTTTAAAATAGCAAATTCCTCTCTGCACATGTACCCAAATACATTTCTAAGTCTGTCAGTGTCCACGGCCAATCAAGAGGCCTCAGGGCATATTCAAGTAGCAATAGAGCCAGACCTGCCCTAGGCTAGTGCTGTTTCACATTCAAATATCTACAATCTGCTTCAAAATTTTATGTAAGGACATGGATGTTTGGAAAGAAACCATTTCTGTGGCCTGTCTTTATCTGGGGAGGTCTGAGAGCCTCAATATTCTGCTTAAAGATTCCCCCCACTGCAGCCCTCACAGCCAACAAGTGTTCAAGTGCACATATTTATTTGGATTTATTCACACCATGAAAGGTGATACACTACACAGAGTAACTAGAAGTATGAGGGTACTAAGCAGAACCAGTAAATCAAATCTGGGATCCTCCAGCCAACAATTCTTGTAATAATCCCCTTGAGGCTAGCGGAAGTGCATGACAATATTCTCCACTTCCGTTACACACACTTGAGGAGAGAAAACTACAGCATTGATCAAGTCAAGAGCAACATCAGCATCAAGAGACAAGATGTAGGATCCCAGATGAGCTTCCCCACATCCCTGGTTTTATTGTTTTTTTCTCTTGTCATTATGTTCATTTTGACTAAAACACAAATGGACAAATATTTCTTGCAAATCTTACAATTCCTCTGATTCAAGCACCTATGCTAGAACCCCTTTAGGAGCACAAAACTGAGCATGACCTTCCCAAGCAGATGGGTCACTTAGTGGAGAGAGGTGAATTGCATGAACACTGGCCTGTTACAAGTACTATCCTAAGAGCCTAGAATACAAATTCAGGCAATGTCAACACAGAAGAATTAGTCACAAGTTAGTGTTGGGGGAGAGCAGAGAGAAAGGAGGTGGGAGGAGAAGGATGCCTGGCCACAGCACGGTGAGGGAACCGGCAGAGCTGAGCTCCAGCTTGCCCTGCAGCCCAGCAGGCAGTGCAGGAACACGACAGCAGAGGGCTGCTGGTGGCCAGGAGCAGTCCTTGCACTTCAGTATTTCAGAAAATGCTCCTGGCCTGATGAGCAATCATAGGAGGAGGAGCAGGTATGCCTGGCAGCACACTCTGAACTGCACAATTCTTAAAGCACTATTTCAAATTTGCCTTTGAGATGTTCTGAACTAGAACTGCTTACACCTACTCAGTAACCAAACAGCCTGTACCACATAAATAACTGCACTTCGCTCTATTCATGTTTCACACCTGATCTGTTATTTTGTTGTTTCCTGTAAGCAACCATTAAACCTGTAACTCACACATCTCCTACCCAATTGCTTCCCACCTTCACCATACATGAAGACTCTACAACTGACAAAAATCACTCCTGCACTCAAATCAGGCAAGAAAAATTTCTTAAGGAATACATGCCTCTCCCTTCTAGTTCTGCACATAGTGGAGGAAAGTATTGCTGCCTCCTGTCATCCAGAAAGATGGTGCCCCCCTTGGAACAACTCACAGCCAACACTATGAAACATTGAACACTACGAAGCACTATGAAATTCTACATATTTTTTTATAATATGCCAGGTAGTTACATGAAGATTATTCTAAACAGGCCAAATTTAAGATGCAAGGGCTTCTATATTATTTCTGAAATTCCAGGAGATGAGTTTTGCCAGATTTGATGTTCTGCAAAGGCACAAAATAGCAAAAAGGGGTTCACTGGCAACAATGTACCTCTGAAGTAAAAATACATGCAGGAAAATTTGAAGAATAGTAGATGAGACATTTCAACTTAGCTAAAATCCATTTTAATCTTTGAACATACGCCCCAAAACCATTTTTCAAAGGGAAAACAAAACAGCAAAGAAAGAGTAGTTGGAAAGCAGAATATAACATTCCTCGGTCTCTGGCCTTTTATGGAAGCTTTCATATTTGTACTGTTGTGGTGACTCAGAACTGCTGAGCAAAATAATCTGGGTTTGTTTCAACAGCTGCAGCTGCATCTTCACAATTTTATTGCCCATTCTATAAAGCAAGGGCTCTCAAACCTTTCCCCCTTGCTCCATTTTAGAATGTGTACCCTGCCCCCTTCACCAATTTAAGAACTTAATATCCTGTTTCCCTCCAATTGGAAGTGCATTCTGTGGTTGTGTTAGAGGTGAAGAGGAAGAGAAGGACTGAGAGGGGCAGGGATGCAACTCAGAGGAGATGTCTGGGCAGGGACAAGGGTGGGAAAGGAACAGAAGTTCCCACCCTGACCCTCACTAGCACTGCTCCCTCAACTCTATCTGAGCTCCAGTTTCCACTAAAAGCAATTCCTCCTGCAGGCCAAGGAGAAATTGCCCAGTTCATCTCCCTCCTTGAACAATGGCCATGGCTCCAAATGGGAATCATTGGTGTGACACATATGCATACAAGTAGAAACCACACCCAGACCAGTAAGTCCCCGAGTCCAAAATGGTTGGAGACTGAGAGGAGAGTGTGGAAGTCTTATGAGCTTGCTCTGTTTCTATACAGCTTCTGAGGTAGCTCACTTCTGACCACAGTCAGAAAAGAAGATGCTGGGCTGGGTGAGCTTATGGTCTGACTCAGTAAAACATTTTACCCTTTGAAAAGACAATGTAGCACTGGAATCAGTTTACTGACAATTTGTTCATTAGCAGTAAGAATAACGACAAGAGGAAAAAAAACCACAAACCCAAGAAAATCCCAAAAACTTTAGATCATACATCACTTTAGAATAACTGAGTGATTTAAGCCCAAAAATGTGCTGCCCAGAGTTGACATGAAAAATGAGATTATATTATGTGACAACATGGAAGTGAAAGTTCTGCAGTTGAGCTCAATTTTTTCTGTCTAAACACCACAGCACAATATGTCAAAACCCACAAGCAAGTCAAATGCAATCTGAAGGCAGAACCAAGTATCTGAGGCAAGGAGTTCAAAGTAGGCAAAAGAAAGCTATCACTAATTCTTTTTGCAATAGATATGAAAAATAGTTTCCATATTTAAACCTCTGAGATGGTGATGACTCAAATATTTTATACACTGATTTTCAGCAAAATTTAACTGATTTCAGTAATGAAAATAGGTATGTGCATATGCTGATATAACAGCTTACAGTTTCCTTATACTGGAGTCACTCACACAAGAACATTGGTACTTCCTAAATCACCCTTTATAGGCGTTCACTTGAAGTGAGTAAACAGGAAAAAAGTTGCAAGAAGGACTTCCTCCTAGGATTTCTACATTAGTTCGGTATAAACCAGCAAAGCAACAGTTCAGTGTTACTCATATAGATCCAGTCTTTCTCCCTGGACAGCAACATGGCCACAAAACTACCATCTCAAGAGGAATTTGAGAACTGGACAACTTTTCAAGTTGCAGATCTCCTAAGAGAGGTACTGAATCTATATGTAACACTGTAGAGTTTTGTCTATATTCCACTAGCAGAAATTATTACTGGATTTATCCTTGAAAACCAGATATCTTATCCTAAATGTAGCACAAATATTCAAAAACACTAAAAAATAGTTTAGTCTTATTAATATTCCTTGAATTTTTTGGTACTCTTCTGTTTTCTATAGAAATCTAATTCATTATAGAGTTGCTAGCTAAGATCTCCCACAATACAAATCGTACAAAAAGTGTTTGCTCACAGGGATATCTCTTAGAAAAGGTATTTCTTGTCCAAATCTACTTCCTGCTGGCAAGAAATTACCATTTCACAGAAAGTGTGTCTAGGTTTTATATTTGAATATAACTAAAATTTACAGCTTGTCAATAAGAATCTACTGTTCATCTTTTCTTCTCAATGCATATCTACCCACAGTAGTTGTTAGATGTTGTTTAACTTTAATGTACTTGAGCTTTTTTGAGTTTTTTCATCATTCCTTTGTTGGCTTATACATTTTCTAGTTCTACTATGTCCTTTCTAGTATATGTAAAATAACCTGAATTGCACAAGGTATTCCAAGCTCATTTTCAGACATCTTTCACTACCTGAATAATCTTCTCCCAGGTATATAAAATATACCCTCCATGACATAGCCTTTTCCTGATATCATATTTTTCCTTATAACTTACTGAATACTATGACTCAGGTTTTAGAATTCTACCTGTGCCTTATAAAGTCCATTATTGCAATTTGTTTTTATGCAAGTTACTCTATATAATTTTGTATATAGGACTTTTTTTTTCCTTGTGTTTATCCTAATTCTAACTGTAAAGCACCAATCTTTTCCAGTACCTTCTTTACCCCAACAGTGAGAATTTATTGTCATTAAGGTTTTTCATTCTTTTCAATTTAAGGAACATAACAATCTTTGTCAAGGAAAATAACAGCACTATGAAGTCTTTCCACAAGAGTTTCATTTGCAGCCATGTAAAAATTAGGCCAAATTATTATTTTGACATTTTGTCTATCTATAAATACATGTGCTCATTCATGTACAATTAAAAAAAAAAAAGACAACAAAACCACAAACAGTTTCATAATGGAGATGTGTCATTGCTGGACCAGTGTTCCCATCTTGGGAAAGCTAACCTGTTCCATGGAATTAAATTCATACCATGATGGTAACACATCATCTAAATTGTGAACTTATTGTGAACAGCTACCCAGAGGATTAATTACCTGAAAGCCTTTCAGCTTATAGGAAGTAAGGCTAATTTACAGAAGTTAAAATGGTTTTAAAGTACCCTGCAACTCTATGCAGAATGCAACACAGAAAATTAAAAGCAATTGTTCTACAACTCAGAAGCTTCCAGGGCAATTTCAAGCACACCAAAACTATTGTCTTCATACTTATTAAGAGTGAGTCTTCCAACTTCGTAAAAAGCTGCTAATGCCTATGCTTACACTCACATCACTGATTAAAGCAGCTAAATAATCCAATTACTACAGTATAATCACATTAAGTACTTGGCCATTCTGTGTATCAAAGACCGGCCCAGCTATTTGCCTGTGGCCACTGTGTACAGAGCTGTCGGCTGCCACTGCCAGCAATCCAGAGACCCTCAGCACCAGCTTCCATCCTTTCCATAGTCTGACTACATGCTGGGGCGGCTGTGCTGGATCTCCGCACCTTAACACTGGCCATACGTGTGCATGAACCCTAAAATAAAACTTTTAGGCTTACAGAAACAAGTACTAAAAGGTGCCATAACTGGGATTACCTCCACAGCCTGAATTTCCCACCTTTCACATACATGTCATGATAGCCTGTAATTGCTTCTTCACATACTGCCTTTTCTATTCACAAAAACCTGCCTCTGTCAATGCAGAGAAACCAACAGGAATCTGCATTATTCTCAGACATTACAGAAATTTTAAGGTGCAAAAGTCCAGGGCTTGCTGAAAATCAGAGAATGAACACACAGTACTGTTGATTTAATTCTCCCTTGATACACCAGAATCTGTCACTGCCCCAGCACAGCACTTTTACCTGAAGACATGCAAGTAACCCAGAAAAAAACATGACATTTCCCAAATGATTGACTTGCAGCAGAGGAAGGCAAGAGCTGCAACCACAGTGGCAGCTCTGCTTAGATGGCAAAAATGGCAAAATATTTAATATGTTAATTCACATTTTTATCTTCCAGATCTAAATAGTTATAGTTAGGTATTCAAACACACTGGATACTGTGTGAGTTTTACTTCCCATGCACCTCAACTCCCCTCACAAGTGAAGTTTCCATCTCACAGAGTGGTCTCAGTAAAACCAGTTATTAGTGTTTCTGAAGCTCTTGGACAATAAAGGGTGCTGTAAAACAGCTCACATTAAATAAAAAAGTCATTCTGCGTTCAGAGAAGGTTTTGAGTACTGTGCAGTACAGGTACAATATAGCAGACAAGCAGTGAGCACTGAACAGAATACAACATATTGAACTTCAGGAAAGTAACATCAGATTCTATGTGCTGTGACCAAGACTGGGTTTTCTAGAAGAGGCATACTGTTGTTGGTGGCACAGTATATATGTAAAATGTGTATGTACATATGTACGGTGCAATTTTAGCATTTTTTTACATTTAAGAGTCTTCATGATATAAATTTTTCTGTGTTGTAACTACAAAAGTTCTTAACTAGCCATTCTGCAAACTGTTTCCAGCCTCATGCAAGGCATTTTGTATAAAATCAATACCTGAACTACTAAATAATAATTAACCATATTGATTTGCATTTTTCTTTATAAATAAGTGAAGACAGTAATGGAGAGCTGTTAGTCATGTGGATGTACCTCCCTGTTATCTTGCATCTATGCTGTAATAGCAACCACACTGAAATATTCCATGTTATGTTCAGAGTTTATCTATTTGGCCTCCATTTGCCATGTAGTCTGGTTCCTCTCCTAGTACTGATCTTAATGTCCTTGTAAGAAAAGCTAATGCAATCTCAAGAAAATGAAAAGGTACATGGTCATCACTAAACACCAGTAGCAAGACACCCACCTGTCTGATGTTAATCATGTAAAAAGAACAAATTTTCCCTCACACAAAGGTCAAAAGCAGCTCATCAAGCCAATAACTGGACATAGAGCCAGCAACTAGAAATAGATGGGCAAAAGCCAAGAGCAGGAAGTGAATAGCTTTGATTCTTTGCCTCTCCACCAACACCAGTGCAACTGATGGCAAATTAACACAATCCACAACCAACCACTGGTCCAACAACCAGAGCAACCCTCTCCTTTGAATTGTGATTTATTCTGTATTGCAAACAAGTAGAACTCTTCCAATCATAGTAGAAAAAAGTATTATAAACTCAGGCATATTAGCTAATAGGCAAAAAAAACCCATGACTATATGTCTGAACATGACATCTTCATATCAAAAAAGTAGATAAAATACACATTGAATATTTAAGCATGATCAGATTTAAGTAGTCTAGAAAGAAAGAATTATCTTAGAAAAGCCACATAACTGTCTATGAGAAGAACTTATTTCATTAATATTTATATGTTAGTATCTGACGTCACTACTGCTACAGACACAGCTAAGAATTACAAACACTAAAATTCTTAAAGAATTTAAAGAATTCTTAAAGAATTCTTAAAGAATCTTTTTCCACTTTCCATGCATAATGGCATAATGTCTTTTAAAAGCCATACTAAGCCTTCTAACATGCGGTGAGATCTTTAGGACATCTTCAGCCCTGTTCCATTCTTTACTACTTTTTCATAGGAAATCCGATGTATCCGCTTTTTTCCAAATTACTATTTAGTATTTAGTTCTATTTGGAGATGCAATATTTCTGGACATTCTGATTTCATTTCAATTCATAATCAACATCAACTTTCTTAAAAAGACCATCACCACAACCATGTTACAAAGAAGATATCCTGTTACTGAACCCGAATTCATTCCAGCAGTGCCCATCCTCATGTGCAAGACAGCCCAAGTATCTTGGTGCTGAAGCTGAGCAGCCACCAGCACATACAGACATTGGTAAACAGGCAGGTGGGATGATGACATGGTTACTGATGAACTCTTGCCTCAGGACATCTTTTAACCTGTTTCTAATCCTGCCTTCTTATAGCAATCCACAGTGTAGTTCTGTTGGGCTCCTTGCTCCATTTATATTACATTTGCTGCTTCATAATTTCATCTTGTCTACTCCATTCACAGTTTTATCCACCCTTAGCCCCTGTAATCTTTCTTCCTAAGAAATAGGTGATATTGTGTCTTATCTCTTATGTGAAAGCCACTGCCTAAGCATTACAGTTACTCTGTCCAATATTCTTTTTCTAATTATCCTTGTCAAGAAGTAGAACAATTTCCACAACCCCAAGTATTTGAATATGGAAATATTAATTAGTCTGTTTACAAATATCAAGTTTCATACTATTGTACTAATCCTGTCTTTTTTCCCCACCTCACTTTGGAATGCCTGAATCTGCTGCAGTTGTAGAAAAACTGTGCATGAATGGATCTTGTTTCTTGGTGAGAAAATTTTGCATAAGAGCTCTCACTCAAGCGTATTTCAGCATGAGGATTGTACTTCTCACAGTGCCAGGAAATAACCTGAAATTTTCCTTCTTTATACACACTTCATCAATTACTTTGATTTTGCAATTTAGTGGGTTGAATTACACCTCTGGCTCAAAGAAAGGAATCCCCCTACACAAAAGAAATCCCAGCCAACACTTCCCCCACTCCAGAGAAAGGGCAGATATGGAGTGTCAGCCATCAGCACACAGATGTGGCAGGGGACATCTCATGAAATAAGACTTGAAACAAATAGGGTTGTAGGGTTTTTAACAATATAGATATTTTAAAGCCATCATTTATGTAGGAGTTTTATGTAAGAGATTTTTCATAAAACTTCCATGATTAAGGACATTTACCAACACAGAATTCTACATGAATTGTATAGTAAAAGCCTAGAGACACCAGAAACAGATTCTGAAAATGTCTGATAAAGGCCTTTCTTGACCTGTGTAGAGTTTTTTGTATAAGAGTGGGTTTAATTGATTGCAACTAATTATGAGAGAGGAGCAGAATAATTCCTCAAACTGCAGCAATTCCTCTATCACTGAATCCATTTGTGTAGCTGTTGAAGTTTCTTGAGATCTATTTTAAAGGTAAAATTATTTTTATGGTGTATTTATGCATTGCAGAGGTATTACATTTTCTTGGCAATCCATTGCTCTACAAAACTGTTTCCTGGGTGCATCAGGAGTTATACCTGCTGTTTATGCAGACCGAAGAGCTTCGGTCTATCGCAATAACGACATGAAAGAAGGAGACAGACATCTGTTGAGAGCAAAGGAACAAACTGCAGGCAGACCTCTGCCCAACTTTATTTTATATGTGTCTTATAAACCACTGTGGATTGGAGGAGACAATGAGCCTCCCCTCAATCACACTGGTCAAAGGAAGTGTCCATCAAACTTCTGTGCCCAGGAGAAAGGAATGTAAATAATAAGATACTGTTACAATAACATGGCTATGTTTACAAAGAATGTGTGAGAACCAGTTACAAAAGAATGAAAACATCAGAACTGCAAAACTCAGGGCAACATCAGTCCTGCAATGTGATTCATGAGACTACAGGTGCATGCATGGCCACAGAGTAAAACCAGGTTCTACTAACAATTCATACTAATGTAGTAGGGCTAACAAGGCTGTCAAATACACACTGGTTCCTGTCCCATTCACCCATTAAAAAGTGGATCACTAAAGGTGCTGTAATCGCCATCACTGGATGAGAGGCAGTGAAGTTAAAGTTAAGGTGGACATGTTGGCTTCTTGTGCCTGCTGCAAATAAAGCTGTACAGCAGCAGTGGACAAGGATCTGAGAAGTAATTTCAGATGTTAGTGGTAACCTATTCAAAACACAAGTGAAAAAGGCAAGGAGAACCATGGATGGTCTTTGGTGACGGTTTGTGATACAAAAGCAGCATGATTAAAAGTGAAAGCATTGGTTAATACGTCCTTCAAACTATGCAGTCTCTTCAAAATATCTTTAAAGATTATTTTGCACTGCAAAAAACATGGTATTATATGTGTGATACAATGAGCAACATCCATTTTTTATGTCATTATAGAAAAAAGAAGACAGGTCACACACTGGCAGAAACCTTCCTACAAATTTTGTATATTCTTTAACTGAATTGTTCAGTAGCATTGTCAACATGATAAATCTGCATGCTTGAAACAGAATTAATTATGGCAATACAAAAAATATTCAAGGACCTATAGCTTTTAATCATTAACAGCATTATTTGAGTAACTGTAAGATACAATTCTCCTATGTACAAGTTAATGCATACATTAAATCAACAGCCAAGTTTTTTATTCCAAGCTCCTAGTCTAACATAAAAGCAATCTGTACTATGCCAGAAATTAAATGTTCCTTATCTGCTGCAAGGTGGGATTTAGAATGTGCAGCCTTAGTAGATCCACCTTAGCAACATGCAGTGAATAATCAGATGTTTGACATCTTCACTTACAAAATCTGAGTTTGTCTACATGGCTTATAGTGTGATTCCGTAACTCAAAAGTTCCAAAAATTCTGATGCTGTTACTGTGTCCGTTAAATGTCTTTTGCAAGAACCTGAGGGTTTACACTCCAGTTTATCATGCAGTTATAAGATGCAGATGATTTCCTTCTTCTGCTGTCTGCAAAATCTAAACAGAAGCCCAATATCACCTTTGCACATTGAGCTAGTCACTAGAGAAAAGCTGGCCGTCTATCACTAGACAGCAGTGAAGAAAAAAAAACAAAAAACCCATAAAACAAAATATTTGAACAAGCCTGATGCCATCTACCAAACAGTAGTGGCAGATTTAACTTCACATAATAATTTCTGGAAAGCAAATACCAGGTTGGCATTACCTGTGTGTGCATAGAGACACTGTGCACACATGTAGATTTCATGATATCTGTGCAGCATTTCTGCTCAGGTGTGTCTATCCAATGTTAGATGAATATTTAGATACTGATCTGGTTTTGCTATGAAAACTGATTCTGCTAGGAATCACTGGTTAGAAAATTTCTTCAGGCCTGGCAGATAACGAAGAAAGCAGTTCTGTGGTATCTGATATGAGAACACAGTGAACATCCCTCAGGGCACATTCAGTGAGGAACAAGTTACAGTTTTACCTTTGCATGGGCTCAAAAACTGTGTCCCATCATGGCTGCTGCTGCAGAAGGCACATCATAGTGCCTGTGAAGGCTGGTGGGACAGCCCAAGGGGAGCCATCCCAATGCCTACCCACACCACCCTTCACAATTCTCAGACAAGCCCTTCTTCTCACGGTGACCCTTCCAAACCCCTGCTATGGCACTGACACCTTAAACACATGCAGCACAGGCCTTTTGTACCAGCAAGATGTGCCAAAATCCACAGGCTGCACTCCCTAGGACATTTTATCACAGGCTATAAACACCAGTCCACCAGATGTGTCTTTTTTTCCTCTATTTCAGTGAGGACACTAATCGTTTTAATTTTTCCAAAGAGGAATATTGTCAGATGTTGGGGAAATGCTGCAGAAAGTAATTATCCTATAGTCCACCACTGAACTAACACAAAGCTACTTAGGGAGCCCATCCTGCAAAACATCTCCTTCATATCAAATGCAAATTACATTTTATTTGAAAGTGAATCAAACGAATTTATCACTACTAAGTTCTGTTTGAAGTTTAAAGTGTTCTAAGTCAAGTCATGCAGGCATTATAGCCACAAAATCTGTGATAAGTTGACCACAACACCTTGAATCAATTTGACTGCCTTCAGAATAGAAATAATCAGCATTTATATGGTCATTTCTTTGAATATTTCTTGTCTTTGAGTGGATAAAAAACTAGCATTTTAATGGTAATATTATATTCTGGTTTATAAACATACTGAGTATCAAACTGATCTTTTATAGGAAACTAAATTACATGCATTTCATAAAAATTTAGAAGTAATAGCTCTTCCTTTACACTTCTGTAAAATCTAAAAACACAAAAGGGTGGTATATAAGATCTGAAGTGCACCATGCAGTTTCATTTTTCATCAATAGCACCATACTTGTGATAGTTACTCAATATGCAGGTCACATCTGAGTGATGCTAATCTAGTCCTAATGTGCAAATCAGCATTAAGCCACAGCTGCATTGCACAGTGCATTTTATATTCTTGCTACACTGTACTCCTGCCTTTCAGTTCTCTCTAAGTGCAGGTTGCTTGTTTGATGTTTTTTTTTTTTTTTAATTCTGTTTTGAATTCCCAGTGGCATATTGAAAATTATACAAAAAACAGTGAAGTTTTACTCGAACTTCAGAACTGAAAATGGTAGACATTCTTATTGGATTTGTATATAGAAATTTACTAAAGGAAATCTAAACACAGCAAAAATGGTCAGACATTGATTCTAAACACCTTTCATGTATTTCTCGTCTTTCTTGCTCTTTCAAAATGTGTTTTGAATTTCATGGCTGGAATAGGAATGTCCTGGAGAAAACCAGACCCATGTTATTCACCAATACTCTACTGGGGATTTTTGAATAATATTTAGAAAATGGAACCTGCGTCTTGCTGTGGGAGATTCCTGACTCCCTGTCAGTTGAAAACACTGCCAGAGCTTGTCAGGTTCAACTCTCTGAGTCTGTCCTTTGACATCCATTTTTGTCAACATTGCTACTGAGAAAAAGCAACTCTTGTCTCACTTGGGTGCTCCTTCCCTTCCCTGCAATGCAGAAGCAGCAGACAGGAAAGGACAGGAACCACATCTGCTTCTCCAGTGACCACAGCAACCAAACACATCACACCTAAAGCTCCTCTGTTGCTATTTGAAAGCTGCAGTTCTACCTTCCTCAGTTTCAGTTCAGAGAGTATTGCCCACTGCTACAAGCGATATTTTCACAGCATGGGAAATGGGAATCGGTGGAAAGACATTAAAATTGGTTTAGGCTGTTTGGATATCTGTTAGGAAAAAAGGTAGCCAGCATCAAGTTCTGTTCAACTTGATCTCACATCCATCCCTGTAAGACTTGGTTTTCAAATAAAATTTCAGACCATAAATGCCTTGAGTTTCTGAAGAGGGGTTGAAAAACAATCTTTTCTAGGTCCCATATAAACAAAAGAAATTACAGACTTACTAAGTACATTTTTATAAGCAAATTCTTCTGAGAAAGAGCCAGAAAACACTTGCAATGTTTCCCCTCAGTGTCAAGCAACCGTAGAAAGCTTAGGTATGGTGAGAAAAACATGGTACAAGCTGCAGGTACTGTTGAGACTCACTCTTAGGTTGGCTGATGACAGCTACACATCACAAGTCCATATCCAGAGTTTAATAATATTCTGTTTATCTCAGAAAGCCATAAAATTAGCTTTTTACAATAACACAAACCCTTAGTATTAATGTTTTGGTGTACCCATGTGTTTTGGAAGTAGAAGTAATGTAGCCATTGTTTGTCCTGCCTTTGGCAAGCACACAAGGTTACCATGGCAAAAAACCCAATTGTTCACCACAGAAAAGTGATGTTACAAAAATACACATTTCAGGCTGCAAAACTTAATTAGGCCATGTAACTGCAATTAATTTAATTGCATTTTTTACACTATTTCTATTTCTCTGACATTGCTTTCTCCTATTTACATTTCTCTACAGTCTGACACATCCCCTCCTCACCTTCCCCACTGCATTTTGCAGGGACTGAGCACCTCTTTGCACCCTCCCCTTTAAACCTTCCTTGCCCTAGGTGCCTTTCAACAACTAGTTCTTTGTTTCTGCCCCCGTTTTAGCCAGGGTCCTCCTTCCCTTCACTCTTAAATTAGGTTTTATTGGTCATGGATTGAAATTTCTCCTGCTGCCATTTCTCGTGGATTTGTAGTCCCTTCAGGATTTCCTTATTTCCATTTTTCTCAGATGTAGAAGTTCCCTGTCAGAGGCAGCAGAAGCGGCTCAGATATGAAAGGTATTTTTTTCAGAAACACCTGAATTTCCAGGTATTTCTACAGACTGTGCTCACTTTCTCAATGTAGAGCGGATAGTAGTAGGAGCTGGGCACCTGCAGAGCTTGATCTCTTTTGTGCAAAGACATGTGATCTCAGCACCTACCCCTACAGCAAGTGCTTTACAGACTTTGGAAGCACAGTTAAAATAAAGCTGTCCAAAATGAAAGTTTTTCAGGGCAGGTAGAAACTGAAAACAGTTTCTCCTCCAGGGAGATGGATGCAAAGCATTAAAAGAGGAGACAGAAAACAAAGAGTAGAGCAGTGCAAGCTTTGCCCCTGACCAATTCTTGCAGAGTGATGCAGTGGGGGGCTGAGCAAAGGGACAGGTAAGAACAGCTCCTTAGGTCACCCTGAACTTCATCAGCTGCCAGGCACAGAGGGCTTTTGTTCTGTTTCTTACTGTTTCTAAAAGCAGAATCGGTTACTTACAGCCTTTTCAAGACGAGGAAATAGTAAGAACATATCTTAGAAAGGAGACAAATGTTGTTCAACATATTAAGTAACTAAAAGCAAAGAGTGACTTCAAAGAGACCAGGCCTAAAAGAAATATTTTACAGCTTAGCACCTCTGTTGCTTGTCAATCATCTTCAATCAAGCAGTAACATACAAGGGTATTACATATCCATGTATTGTCAAAGCATGAGGCAAATTTAAAGTAAAACCAAAGTTTGCATATTTATCTCTATTCTCAAAAAAAAAACCCAACAAAAGATAAATATGAAGATGGATTGCTGAATGTAGATATTTCTGAAATCTAGGGCACTTTGAAGTTGTCATCCTTGGCAAGCAAGAACACAAGTGATTTTAGCTATAAATTGTTAGTTAAACATATATGAATATCAATAAATAAAACACTCAAAAGAAATTATTAGCCTGAGATACAAAGTCAAATGTCATTATCAACAGATTCCTATGATTATTAGCTTAAAAACTGAATTTTTATCCAATCATTTTGAACTATTTTCCTGCCAAATATTTTCATATATCTCAAAAGCAGTTTAATAAAACTATCTAATGTCATAATCTAGAAATGAAATCCTGCAGTAAGAAATCCTGAGCCAGTGTAAAAGTGTTTATTGCAGAAGTGGCCCCTTTATTTTTTCCTGTGACAGAAGAGCACTTCTATTCATATTCCAAATGCTGCTGCCAGAAATTATTTGAACATAATGTTTTTTTTGTTTCATGCAGTAGCTGCAAATGATGGGAAGTGCTTGTCTGCTTTCCAGTCTTTAGGCTCCAGCACACAACAATTCAATCAAATTCTAAATGTCATGTTAGTCATAATTACATTAAATATGGATTAAAGGAATATCTTTTGACACAGAATTCTTTGTTCTTAAAGTTTACTGATAACTTTAAATGTTAAGTTTTGTGTACCTTTCAAGTTCAAGAAACATGAAAAACAGTGTGAAAAGTCAGGGAAATTTTTAAGCCATTGTGTCACGGTTTCTAATGTGGACATTGCAAGCCCTTAACTGAAAAATAGGAAAACTCCACAGTCTTGGGCTTTGTAATTTTTAATTTCCTCTTGGTTTTGCTGTGTTCCAAAATCCCAGTTATATAAGTGCACCCCATCTTTTGAGAATTTGTGATTAGAAGAATCTTCGTTTTGGTTGCTTTTGTACTCTTTGTCATGAAAGATCAGGAGATTTTATAATGCATGCAAGTTGCTTCACAACACTGATGCCCAAAATTATCAGTAATGTTTGAAAATCTAGACAGAAATTGTAATCACTCCCCCATTGTTAAATACCAGCTGCTGACCATTTCAGAAATCTTCAAGAATCCCTAATCAGAATTTAGTCCTTCTGCTTTCACATTATCTGTTTCCAATACAAAGCTATAAATTCCTAATGATCCACTCTTTAATTGATCCTTAAAGAGGCAGGTGAATGTGGGAAACTGAAATGCCAAGTGCATTTTACCATTGTTTCTCTTCTGTGCAAGACTGACCTTACCAAAAAAAAAAGAAAGAAAAACAATCAGTAGTACATTGTAAGTTTTATAAGGATCATTTAAAGAAGTAATTATAGGTTTCGGCGAGCAAATCCCACAAGAACTCTGCAAAATATCTCAGACAGAGAAGATAGCAGATTTTCTTTTCTCCCAATACATACTTATTAAAATTACTTATACATTCGTGTGTGTGTGTACATATACATATATATGTACATAGACATATGAATATGTAAAGATGGGACAAGTTTGTCATTACATACCAATATCTGCAGCTCCAGCAATGCCAAGGTACCAAACCAGACAATTATAGGCAGCTTTGTCCATGTTTCACTGAATGCCTCTGCAGACACCCAGCAGTTAGAAAGCATTAACTAACTGTGGCTCACAGAAGCATTTGAGGAAGCTATACTCCATGCCTTTGTATTAACAGAGAACTCAGCTGGGACAGTCAGTGAGAATTTCCCAGAGAGATAAATGTGGCCTTGTCTAAATCTGTAAGATGGGTACTCTACCTTCGTGGCACAGTGGAAGAAAATAGAGTTCAGGAACACAAGTTTTGCAGGAGCATTTGGCTTTTAAAAATTAAAAGACTGCTGTCAAAGACTGAGAAAGAGCTGACCTAACTGTTGGGAACACTAATCAGCTTGCAAATAGTATCTCCTGCAAATATGGTTTCCTATGAACACAAAATTACTGAAAGATATTAGAGAATTAAAAAAGAAAGAAAATAATTTGCTGCTCCTATACATTCACAGCTGTTACATGTACAAGCTATTTTATGAACAAAAGAGCTTATGTTGGTTCTGTGAAAGGGTGTGTTACATTAAAAGTAAAATGAGGGAAACAGTAAAGAATTTATGATCTTTTATGGGTCCAATATATCTCTCATAAATCTCTATTATTATAAATTTTAATTTCTAAGAAAATTTACATCAGTTTATAACAGCCCTAGTGTTACCCTAGGTAGCCTTTTTTTTTCTAAAAGCAAAAAGAAATACTGGCAATCTAGTAATCATGTTATAGAAATGCCTCACTGACCAGATTAAACTGAGAACTTTATCCTTCCTTAACATCCAGAAAATTGAAAAAGTTGACAATAAATTCAAAGTAGATGCAATCTCAATCTAATTAAATCAGGAGTTCCCAAGGAAAATGCACTGGTACTGATTTAACTGTCTTGTTGGTGAGAGGGATCCTAGTGCTCTTAACCTGAGAGAGATTTCTGAAGGCTTCTGGAAAAATACACTTCCTTTCAGTAAACACTAAAGCCAGCTGAATATTAGCAATTCTCATAAGAAAGCATGAATAAGGTTAAAAATTGATGTTGCAGAGGAGTTTTTCCAAGAAAGGGACAACTCTTAGGGCTTTGTTGGTTTGGAGAGGTGAATACATATACAATTCCATTGAAAACAAGAAAAGCCCGTGTGAACCAGACAATAGCAGGGAGAAAGGGCTCCTTGGCAATAGGCTGGGGAGATTTTAAAGTTTTAAGTTGTCTATTTCTGTTGTGTTCAGAAAGGGAGGACTTCATCAGCTTTCTACATAAAAACAGGATTGCATTAAATATCACCATGTTTAGTGTAAGTTTCTATTCCAGAGGCAGCCTGGAAAGGCCTCAAATATTAACATGCTACTTGAGGCAGTGGGTGATGGCAGTGTCAAAATGAGATAAATTTCCGAGGAGATACATTTCAAGTTGCTATTCTTAATCAATCAAAGAACTAACTGGAGTCCTAATTGTAGAAGTGAAAGATGGCTAGGAGTACTTGTTTAAAAATAATTAAAGGAACTTCAATTTTTCTAAAAACTAATCGATTTTAAAAATTCAGAGAAAGGAGTACCCTCTTGTTGAAACCTGTCTCGATAATGTTATTACAGAGATACTAAAAGTAAAATAACATGAATGAAAAGAAAACAAGTACACTCTTACTCCCAACAGGATATCTACAGGTCTGTTATGTGAGGATGATTATGCCAGGGCTGTTCTGCTGGTAGATTTTTCACTAAGATTTAAATATAACCCACAACAACCTGAATACATTTTGCTAATGCTGACTGAGCTGTTATGGCTATATTGAAAAGCTTAGTACATCTAAAATGAAAGTCCACAAAGTTGGCAATGCAAGTCTAGAAACTAGAAACACTAGGGAAGTTACCAAGTGTCAGGGGCTTTCCCTTAGTAAAATGAAGCCATCTTGTTCTCTTTTATGGGATGACATCTGCTCTGAATAAGCATGATGCTATGGGGAAGGGAAAAAAAAAGCCAACAAAAGAGGAACAGTAAACCTGTAGATAGCTACAAACGTAGTGACTGCTAAATTTCAGTGTAATATTGCCTTTAATTTAAAATGATCAGCAGATGGCTTGCACAACCTGTCAGTTATCAGCATACTGCTAAGAGCAACAAAAGATTCCAGCCATTCCTAGAATGGCTCAGAGAACACTATTAAATATTTATCAATCTTTCCATATCTAAAAACTCATGGAATTTGGCCACATTAAAAAATAAAAACAAAACACACACAAATGCAATTGCAGAGGCCTTTCATGAGTTTTCCCAGTGCCAATTTTGTGCACAAGCACAGACTTTACCATTAGGGAATCTGCCTTGAAGTTTGGGTTGCATTGCTGGGAAACCACATCACACAGTGGTGCTCAGGAAGAGGCATGCTGGAAAGAATTTAGAATTCCCAAAGGTCCTACAAAACCAGTGCTTAGAAGAATAAGAATTTCAATCATTTCATGTATTTTAAGCCTCTGGACTATTGAAGAGTAAAATCTATCCAAATTTCACATTAGTATGCCAAATGCAGAAACACAGCTTTTATTTGTAGGGTATTTGATTTCCTCTAGGCACTCTTACCTGCAGTATTTGACTCGGCAAAAATAAACAGATAGGCACAAAATTCCTGTGAAAGATACTTTAAATTGTTTATGAATTTTCTTGAGACCTGCTAATTTTTTTTTTTTTTTGCTTTTCTGTTTATTTCCTCCAATGTTCCTGTGTAGCTGGACTTTTTCACTTAACAGTTTAACTATTTTGTCCCCTGCTAGTTGAATGCAATTTTCAATTTTAAAAGGTGTTATTATCTGCATCCATTGCAATGCCATCCTTGAAAAGCATGAAATCAAGAACTATATGACCCTTACAAATGCCCAGGGTTGATTTCTCATGGTATGACCCTAATAGAGTATAAACTTGATTTTGTATCAAACTTACTTACATGTCCATGTAGACATCTAGAGAAACATCTAAGCAGCATAATATGAGTAGGCAGGGTGCTTAACCATCTACATGTAGGATGAGATTCAAACAAATTGAACAAGTCACGTCACTTTTTGGTTAAAAAAATATGGGCATTAGATTACAAGCATAGGTTATCTATTTATAGCTAATGACCTATTTCACTCAGAACTACTCAAAGCAAACGTTGACCTTTGCCTTCAACCCTTAGTTTCCTATGAAGGAGAGAACACAACACGTCATTTGTGCTTTAGATTGTCTGTGTCCTGTAGTATAGAAAAAGCAGATTAGAGAAATGCCTGTGTGTACCAGCACCACATTGTAACTGAAAGAGACTCTTCACTGGAACAAACAAACAAACCTCAAAAACTCAATCTTTTACCTGAATGTTTTTGATTCAGGTTGTTTCAGAATATCTGAAATGCATCTGTACAAACACAACATGGAATTTTGAAGAAGCAGTAGGAAAAAAGAGCAAATAATTTCTGTAAGAGTATCATCCCCAAAGCCTGGGGTTTATTTGGTCATATATACACTTTCCAAACAGAAAGTCCTCTACTGACAAAATTTCAGTCTTTTTTAGAACTGTACCATGTATTATTTATGGTGTTATCGTTTCTTCCTTTTCCCTATCCAATTAAGAATTCTTGAACTTCACAGTGTAGAGCTGCATTTTCTGTTGGGTCTTGAAGGACTTTTGTGACTGTGCTCATGAATAAATTCAGGAATATATGAAACTGAGGAACTCAACAATTAGGTCATAGAAGGTTTTTTATATTTTCCTATGTCTTTCATCACAACACAAACCACAACAAAATGGGAGAAAAATCCATTCAGGCGGCACAGATAAAACTGGTATCATTTGATATTTGCAAACAATAGCTGGATTTCCACAATGTAACATGAAATACGGTCCCAATTTCAAGGGTTTCTTGGATATGATTTTGCCTTTGTGGAGCTTCAGCTTGAAGTAACCCCTATTCATGATTTTTAATCAGCTAAAGCCAAATAGAGCCACTTTTGTCATGTTAAATGGTACCCAGATTCACAGACACTCTGCAATTTTTGTTATCTGTCAGGTCAACACCTGTCCCAACATCCAGCACCTGAACATCTGCACGCACACACACACGAATGAGCTGCAGATTCACTCTGTTGCACACAGATCATAGCAGGAAGCAGTAGTCATTTTACAAACATCTTAGAGTGGGAAGTGCCAGGGTCTTTTACTTGGCAAGTAATGCAATAGAAGGAAAAATATCATTTGTTTTTCCCTGTTTAACTATTCTAGAAGATTTTGGTCATACTATGCAGGTATATTATTTGGCTGGGCAATTACAGTCACATGTAAAAAGCAGTATAAAGTACTAAATAAAAATAAAATTTGCTTTTATTACTTAGTGTTTTATTTTTCTGGAATAAAAGTATTACAATTCTGTTTAGGTTTATGTAGGAGGTACACACCACTATGGGTTATTTCATTAATTTGTAAGGACAAGTTTTTAAATTGATTTTGTTTTCTAAATCTGCATCTCTGAAGTTTAAAGCCTGTGCTTCCCTCCCTGCCAAGAAAAACAAGTGAATGTAAAATATAGATTTAGCAACAACACCCAGCCATTTCATCTCCATCTTAAATTATTAAGGAGATGATTTTTTACATTTTTAAACTTTTATTTAATGGTAAATAGCTGCAAGTAGTTGCATCCTATAATTGAATTGTCCTATAAATGAATAAATGTCCTATAAATTGTTGAATCCTGTAAATGAATAGTCATTGCTAGCAGCTTTAGTCACTAGGATGAATGTGGAAAGTCATGCTAAAAATTAGTACTTATGTTAATTATATAACTATGAAGAAACTGAAAGAATCAAAATTAACTGGTGTTATCCAAAAAAAGTTATTTTATTTTGCTCATGGTCAATTGAAGAAGAACTCAATTCACATTTATATCAAACTCATTACAAACCCTTCAACACACTGGTGGATTAACTTCTAATAAACAATTTGTCAGCATTCAATAATTAATTGACATATGAAAATTCAAATGTTCCCTCTTTTTGTGTTCCAGTCCTGTTTTACAAGTGTATATGCCCAGTGGTAAGGATATAATATGATCATCATACCTTATTGCCTCTTGACTTTCACAAAGCCATCAAACCATTTAGAGAGGAGCATATGCTTTTTATATTAGTGCTCAATGTTCATACAATTCCAAGTTTGCTTCTGCAAGTAAACAACACTACATGACAGTCGCCCTGCCCTATAAATTTCTTTAAAACCTTGATTAAAGTATTTAAATGCAAACATGGAAATATTCACTTTAAGCTACATTTCAATATTAGTCAATGGTTTGAGAGTAGGAAAGGGAGAGAAAAAGTTAACCAACAGTGACTTTTTCCTAAAAAGAAATACTCCCACACACAAGGAAATTTGGGTTAGGACAGTAATTTAAAGTTCACATATTGGTGGTTTTCAACCCAGCATAAATATCGCTAACTTTCAGATACTGTTATAATGACAGACTAATATTAGAATTGTTCACAAATATGTGTATTGTTTTCCTGGAATGAGCTTATTTTTGAAGCCATGTGAATCTTCAGAAATTACAAGGATGTGAAAGGAAACTTGCATGTACAGTTTTGACCTCTTCTTTTGCTCTTTGCCCATTAATGTATCTCAGCTGGTTTGTCTTTTAACATTCCAAAATTTCCAGTAGCTTTCAAAGCTCAACTTTTCTCAGAGAAAACATGCTGCTTTTCCTTTCTCCTCACACTCTGAACTCTGCACAAGCTTGCTAATAGATTTAAAGACATACTGCTCCAAAACGGTCAGATGGCAGCATACCGAAATTCAAGTGTTGTTTCACGAACTGCCAGGAAAGGAAACAGCGTCTGTATGTCACAGGAAATTTGGGATTTCTTGTAAGCATTTAATCTTAATTAACATGCTGGGTCATTGACTTATAAAGCCTTGAAACAAAAATATTTATTTTTAGACACTTTAAATATATAGTCTACTATTTCTTTCACTTCAAGAGCCATGCTTGCTAACTACTGTAATTTAAATTTTAAAAATTGGTAGAAAAAGTTTTTTTTCTAGAGGAGATTCATGTATGTTCATATATAGGGGAAGAGTCATTTCAATGACATTGGGCTTCATTTTTATAACCCACACTAATTGCCTCATTCACAATTAACTTGGGTCACTTCAAGGATGAGCCAAAAGGAAGTCTGTTTCATATCCATTCCTGAACAGTATCTAATGCTATAAAATCAATGCAGAATATACTAAGAGCAGGATTATACAATCTGAATACTTAGAAGGTTTGAGAACTTCAGACCCAGACAGACTTCACTGGCTAATGTGAAGGGTCAAACAGAAAAAGACCAATATTTACACTTTTGAAGATTCATCATGCTGAGAGGGAAGGGAAAGATGTACATGCTGGGTACCCCAGGACCTTGATTAAATATGCAGATCCAGCATGAAATCCAAATAAACAAATGTTTCCGTGTAAAGACCAAGCAGCAATACAGAAGTATAAAAAGCACAAATAATGTATCACTTACATACTGATACTCTGCAGAGAAATACATACGTACATGAACACAGCGACTTTAACCTGATGAGTCCTGTATCCAAAACCAAATCTCCTTTCTCCTATTGAAATCAGCCAACAGTTAAACATGCATTAGATAGATATGCACCATTTGACAAATAGGTCATTATACTGTTAAATGTCCATATAAGAACAAAGGAGGTGAAAAACTCTCAAAGTACATTTTCTGTTCCTTCTTTCTAACTGACACTATCTGTTCAGCTCTTGAGTGCTAAAGTAAAAGGAAATCAAACCTCTCAAATTAAGTTACTCTCTACCTTGATAGCTCTCCCCACAACATCTATCATCCAGAAGAATCATTAGCACCAGACATTTTGCACTGACAGAAGACACTGTCATTTGCATTAAACCAGAAAAATCTTTAATTAAACTATTTAAGCACACTAACAAATTTAATGGCATCCCAGAAAGGCAGGGGATATTGGGGTATGCACTAGCTACAGGCTGTCTTTCAAATTTCCAAACCGAAAAAAACAAAGCAGAGGTTTAAATCAAATATCCTTAACCACTGTGTAGCCAAGTACTTACTGAGAAAGTTTCTAAAGCTCTTTGTGTCTTTTGGTACACATCAAGTAACAATGTAGTAGCCTTTGGCTTTTCCCCTTCAAGATATGGCTCTCAAAATTTGGGTCTGTCCTGGCCACAAACCACTGAATAGCATCCTGCTCTCTATCACAGACCAGAAGAGAGGTCATCACTCTGTGCTATACCCATCTTCTTCGCCACCTTAGAAGTCCTCATCCACACTCTCCATGTTGTGACCCAACACAGATGTTGTTCATACTTTAAATGAATACATTTACAGACATAGGCACGTGTAGTTGCTTTTTCCAGGGGCAGAAATAGTTTCTCCTCTTTGAGCCAGGTCACAAGTTGCATGCACTATTGGCAGATGGTCCTTTCAACATATGATAGTTGTGAAGGCTGAGTTCTTGCAGCAACTTAGACCTAGCATGTGTGCCTTACAGTAAGAGATCTTCATTGTGCTGAATCTCAATACCTCTGCTGCTTACCTAAATTGCCACAACTATATAGGGTGCTTTGTCCTACTTGCAATGACTGCCAACACCTTCAGGTCTATCTTTCCACAAAGTTATTTCAGCCCTTGAAATGCAGCAGTCACGATCTTGCTGATGGAGTCAGTGATTACTTACTATTAATAATATTGCTTGCCGTAGTTGATGTAATGTGAATCAAGCAATCCAAGTGCTCATTTTCAAGATGCCTACAGATACACACGCACAATATATTCGTGACTATGTGAATTCAAGAGTATCTATAACCACTGTGATTATTAAAATGAAGCTAAACAATGGAACTAAAGCACTACCTCAAAAACCTAAACCGGTATTAAAAAAGGTACAGTAACTCTATTCCAATACCCAGGGATACTTTCAAAGTCAAGTTGCTCAGCAGACTTCTGTGCGGGCATATAAAATTATTTCTTCAATGGAGATGTTCAAGGAGCTTATGAGGTGGTTTGTTTCCAAAAAGAAGACAGCCAGTCATCAAAGTGTTTAGAGTAGACAGGCACATACTAAGTCATACTTGGTTTCCTGATTCAGCAAAAGTATTTATTCTTATAATTAAGATTTGCTACTTCTAGTTCCCTTGATGAAATGTATTGAGCTTACAATTATGAAGAAGTTCTTTCTTAATCTTTCAAGAATACTCTCACATATAGGTTTTGCTTTTAAGACTGCTGTTACAGCTTAACTGCTGCTGACAGCTTCTGCCATAGTATTTGTTCTGAAAAGTAACATTATTCTCACACTCCTTCTCTACAGCATTTTCAGGCTCAGCTATTTCCCGGCACTTCTTGTTATAATTGTTTTTGTCTAGATGCACGAAAGCAGAAGGCAGTTGATTCTGCAGGCAGTGTCAGCAGGGAGCAGATCGGCACAGTTCCCAGGCCCTTGGCCAGCAGGGGAGAGCTGAAGGCCCGAAGTCACCCACTTTCTGGGATTCTCCAAGATTGATCCATTGCTCCCAACAGCCTGAGACACCTGGGGAGCACCTGTATTTAATTATGTGGCTTGTATAGCAGCAGTTAACTAAGATTATTACTTAACTTTCCCTAAGAAATAAGAGTCTTTGCCAGTCTCCCTACCAACGACCTGAAAATGGATTCCTGATATGCTATTTCTTGTTGTCATTTTCAGTGTCCCTCATGAGAGCAGGATGAAAACATTAGTACCCTGAAAACTGAGTTTTGTATTCCAGAGCAATGCACAGAGCATCTTGCACTGACTCAGCCTCAGAGACATTACTTTTCCTACGAACTCAATATTCAAATACTGAAAACACCACCACCACAACCATTTTAGCTCTTGCCTCCTCCCATTCCCTCAGTAAGCAAATTAGATTTACTGAAGGGACCTTTTCATATCTGCAGAGCTGTCTGCTCACTTAAGGAAATACTAAATAGCAAAACCAGATTGTTCCAGTAGGAAAGATGAGCTAGAAAGAAACTGCACATAACCACACAGCCAAGGGAGAGTCTTTTTTTTCACAGCAGAAGCTAGACACAGAAGGGCACCACTTGACTCAAATCACCTGCATGCAGTTACTGGAACAGGATTCAGGTAGCTGGAAGAAGCAGCTGGCCTCAGAGCTGGTTCAGCCCTGACAAAGGCAAGATTATTAACAGAAGCTGACAGTGTCAATTCTGCTACATGTCACTATTAAACTGGGTCAAGAGCAGAATTCACTCACACCTTGGGCTGAGTCCTGAGGAAAAGTCAGTTCCTAAAGCATCAGTTCTGCTTCCAGCAGGACTCCATACTGAGGACATTTCTGTAGCATGTCCTGTTTCTTGGCATTCTCAGGTGACTGGTATTTTGACTACAGACTAGAAATATTTTCCAGGGCCTTAATTCTCAGATGTGGCAAAAAATGGAACTTCTAAGACTTCAATATTTCCCTTTGCTCTGATTCAGAAGGAATATTTGCAAGCTTCCCATAAAAGTAAAAACAAAAGTGCTTTGGAACCACTAAGGAAGTAATGCTTACATGCCTCATTTGGGTCTTTCACCTTATGTTAAAAAACATCAAAAAGAATTGATTCAACTTTAGCAACATTTTTATAGATTCTTAATCATCAAGTGAAAGAAGCCTTGCAAAACAATTTGTTTTAATTCTTGAAGCACTTTTAGACATAAATGGTCCTAGAAGACTTTCAGCTGGCTCTTTTGAATTCTCTTTTCTCACAAAAATCAGACTTCCTAATCTGGCAGCCTACATCAGCAGAGGCTCTGCTGCTTTTTGCTGAGGCTAAATTTCTAGTGGTCACAGTTATTATTTCTGTATGCGGTAACTTGCTTCCTTTTTCAAATACTAAATCTCAATTTGCTTAAGCATATATTGGTGCATTACTGCAAAGATATGGGAAGTGGTTTTATTTTCTGTGTTCCAGTAAATCGTCTTTTAATAGGGACATGCAAATACAGAACTTGGTGCACAGAACACTACACGTTCCATGAGGAAGACAGTATAATTTTTGAAAGAGCCTTGGAAACCTCTCATCTCCCCATCAGGCCAGCCTAAGACTAGTGGGGACATCATGTTCTAGGAAAAATAACATGAACTTTCCCAGCGTATGCACTACAGAAACAGATTTATGTTGCAGATCAAGCTTTGCTGTCTTAGAACCAGGCTATTTCTGCAGCCTGCTTTCAAGGAGAAGACCATTCATTCAGCATGTGAGATTGAATAAGACAGGTTCAAAAAGTCTTGGGCAGTCAAGTATGAGCAAACAGCTCCTGGGGTATACAATAGGTTGGAAACCCTGAGTCATAAACAAATAAATAAATCATAGGTGAACCCACTCATAGCACATATAAGAATAAAAGATGAACTAGTTTAATGTTTCACTGGAGCTCTTTCAAAGCAAAACTGGTTATTCTTAATGTGAACACTCTAAGTACTATTGCAATAGGCATTTTCCTCAGAATAATGCAAACCACAGGGGTTCACTGAGCTTCTATTGAAGGAAAACCTCTTTCCCTGGAGGAAAAAACAGGTTTCTGGCATCTCAACAGCTAAAAAAGAATGGTAGGTGAGGCAGTACAGATTCCTCCAAACCATACAGCTCAACGCATATTAAACCTTACCAAATAATTTCAAAAACCCCTTGGCTTTAATTTGAAATCTTAGGGCAGCAATACTACAGACAGAGCTCCATCAGTGTAATAAAGTAAATCCAGTGTCCTAAAGAATGTACTCTACTCTTCCTTCCAGCAAGAGAAACATATAGATCTCAAATTCCTACAACATGTTGAACACAGTTCTTAGTAACACAATATTAGATGAGAAGTTTCTTAACAAAAATCATGCCTGAGGACAAAATACCAACAGCATTCCACAATGGATGACAAATTCACAGTGCATCAAGAAACCCAGCCCCAGTAGTCCTATTTACAACAAGCATGTCCTGAATATATTCCCTTGCTACCAAACACTGACAGCAACAACTCCATTTGTACTATGCAAGATCTTATACAAGCCAAATGCAGAGACAGCTGCTGTGAAATCTTGGAGATATCATGTATATTAACAACTCTGATGCCTCTAGTGTGACTTATGCTTCCATTACATTGGAAAGGCATTAGTGTCCAGGTGGTAAGAAGAAGCCCCAGGGAGCGCAGAGAAGGCCCAAGTGACTCTGCACATAGCAAGCGGCCTCATGTCATTGCAACAGTTCCCACTTAGACCCAAAAGGTCAAAAGCATATTAGAACTGTTAAGCACCTGCACTGGATTACTAGCTTCAGGACAGATAAGATTGCATCTCCCAGCTCTGGCTGGCACAACTGTTAACAACTAATCTTGTCCTTAGAGAGCAGCTCTGCAGCAAACAGGATTGCTGCTCAGCTCTTTCCCACTAAAGCAGCAGGCTCGCCTATCTGAAATGACAGCTGCTGTTTCTTATGCCACTTCTATAATTGTGACTTGAGTCTCATTGAAGAATGTCAACATTTGTGTTCAACAAATATGATTCACCATGTTTTGAAAGTAACAGAGATAGAATGATAGAGGCAGCATATGATTCACCACAGCCTTGAAGCTGCACAGATCTGTTTCATTAGAATTATGCTAACATTTTTTAACTCTGAGATATTTGCAACAGTTTTTATTAACTGAAAAGACTGTAAAATAAACATTTACAACCAAAAATTGACCAATATAATCTGACAATTCTTGCCACAAACTGCTAACCTAGAAAAAATTAACTGTGATTTTTTTCCCCACTTCTAATTACACTTTCACTGAAACACACTTGCTTGCTTTCTTTCAGATTTACCTTTGTCTTCACCCAGTCTTCTGTTGCTGATGTCTTTCATTTTATTATCTGGATGATAGATTTAAATGATGCTTTTATATTTTTCTATGTTCATTTTAAATTGTACCCTTTCACTACAGGTATGGTGCCCCTAAGCCATGTTTTTAAAATAATTTTTAAAATAATTAATACTTCATTTTTGCATATCTTTGCTCCTTATTGGTAGTTTATACATTATGTATATAATGGCACTGGAGGCAAAGATAAGTTAAAGCCTCAATGTAGCAAGTATCATGCAGAGTTTTAGCAACGGATTTTTTTCCTCAGAGACATTAAAAACACAAGCTAGACAAAACACAGAAGAAAACAAAATAATTTTTTAATTCTCGTTGAATAAAAATATGAATGAGAAATTAATACATTAATCATGATTCAGCAAATGAATGTGGAAATTCTTTAAGCACACGCCTATATGCTTTATGGATTCAGAACCCACACATCTTGCCTGAACTTATGAGAGATCTCAGTTTTGGTCATGAAGTCCTGCTTCCTCTCCCAGAGGAGCTTACCCTTGTGAGTAATGCCACACGAGAGACACATCCTAGCTCTGAGGCCAGACTGCTCCTGTTTGTTCATAAGAGGTCTAAAATTGATGGCTGCCAAACAGTTTCTCCAGTGACCCTGATGAAATTCTGTAACTCTTACCCTCACCTTTTTTAACCCTCATGTCTCTTTCAACCTTTTCCCTTCTAATGAAACTGCTCATCAGTTCTCCAGCAGGGCTCCATGCATTTATAAAGATGACCCTACACCTTGCATTATGTGAGATATTACTAAAAGGAGCAAGATTTACTTTGAAATGCTCTGTAATACACAGCTAAAGTACAGAGAATTGCAATTTTAGTATGCAATATAGTTACAATCTGTTAATTTGCTAATCTGCTGTGCAAACTGGTCTCACTATAAAGCCACTTTGCACACAAAGTGCTCTTGCTACCACTAGATGTCAGTTTTACACACTTTAAAACTGACAATTCTCCTAAAAATAGTAGTGCACCCTTCACAATAGAAACATCTCTCTATTGTGTCATTCTTTCTGGACTGGCCTTTAATGTTAAGTATTTCACATTTTATTTACCATCTTCTCTCCACTTTTCCCTCACCCCTTGAGATACAGCTCTCCTTTATCAAAGAAAAAAAAACTAAACAATTTCCATTATGTATTTATTCCATGATTTGCTCAGTCTGAGACATACTGACAGTTTTTACCAGATATCAGTGGCAAAAGTCTATAGCTCAGGTTGCCTCTCTAGAAGCCAGCACTGGAATCTTACGTTTTTTCACAGAGATATTTTTATATTCCATAAGGACACTTTCACTAAGAAATGCTGTTTTTTGTTACTAAGAAATGCCAAAGTAATTACAGATAGGATGCTATCCCAGTTAATAAGGGATAACACTAACATGGCTTATTACAATTTTATGATTTTTCAGATTTTTACTTATATTGAATGCCTAAATTTAGATAAGTTTTATTCAAATTTCAAATTTCAGTGTCTCAGAAGTTAAAAATGTAGCTGTAGATTCCTCCTAATCTCCTACAAGGGCTCGTTACAGGTGTTTTTCTTAAGACCAAACAGTTTTCATTAACTAGCCTTAACATAGACTTAGTCACACTGAAAACAGAAGTCCTCTACTATACATTTATCACAGCAAAATGAAATTTCTTTATGTCATGTAAATCTGTCTTTACTCCCCTCACTTCCCCCCCAAAAAAACTGAAGAAAATTAGGAGGAAGTAAAATTCATTATACATTATTACATTCGAATACATGTACATACACACAAAAAGCAACAAACTCATCTCACAGCAAACATCTCCAAAGATGTCCATGCTCAGAACTGGCAATATTACAAAACTTAACTCTACATTACTGTAAGGTAATGACAAGACTGTCACCTTACCTGCCCAGATATTGACAGCTTATCTAGGAACACAGTATTTTTGTTTATCATAATGTCAGAGGAATCCCTCACCCTCATTCAAAACAAAATCTGACATTTTCAAGCTCCTACTGACCCTTCACAGCTCTCCCAGATTGTTAAAGGTATTCTTGAACCTGCAGCCACCTCATACAAGTGCTTCCCTCCCAGAAAGAGCTGGAAAGTAAGGAAGGGGAAAGATGTACTTTATGAACTTCAAAATAGAGTTGAAAACACTGACTGTGTCATGCAACCAACTGTATCAACAACCTTCTTCTAAGGCATCCAAAAACCATTTTGGGGCAATAACTCTATTAAAACCGTCCCTTAGCACAACTTCAGTCAGGAACTATAAAAGCACGGCAAAAAAACTCCAAAGCAGAGTCCAAAACACATCAAGTCCCATGACTGCTGACAGTGATGTTTATGACTCAGGAGCCTTCCTTATAGAAGAGTTACACCTGGGGAGATGAAGGTGTCATATATGCTATATATTGTGTTCCAAATTGTTACCCCCTTCCTCTTACATTCCTACCACCCTTATTCAGTTTCCTCAAATCAGGATTCTGCCTGCATGCTCACTATCCCTTATCCACCTACCCGGCATCCCCAGGACTGCAAGATGCTCTAAATTGCACCCAGACAAGGCATGTAAGCCACATGCACACACACTGGTGCCTTGCAAGCACAGGCACAGAATCAGAGCACCTCAGACATGCCAGACCACTCTGCACGTACTGCACAGTCCACAGACATGAGCCAGTCAAAACTTCTCAAGACAAAAATACATAAAACATACTTATGCTTCTGCAGCTCCAGATCATCCAGAAATTTACCCTTACTTTTGATGCAAGGCATCCCCTTCATCAGCACCCGTCGTGGCAAGCAGCTACAGCAGGATAGGCTCAGGTCCAAGATATGCTTCTGCAAGTAAAAGAACAAAAGACACACCTCAAACATTTACACCACTACAGCATTTCTCCCCCTCCACGGTGCTATTTGCAGAACAAAGCTGGTTGGCTTGATCTGCAAGCTAGGAATTTTGGTTACTCTGGGCTACTGAGCTAAGTGAATTACTGAGAAAGTTGATGTTGAGTGAATGAAGCAGCCAGTAGAAACGTGGAAATCAACAGCAGGTGAGAAAATAACAGATTTTTTAAATATGCTTTCTAAATTGTGCTCTAATATGAAACTGTAAACATTAAAAAAAAAAATCAAATCCCACACCAATCTGTCCCTTTAAGTTCTCCTTTGTGTATTTGACAACTCAAATCCCTCCAGGAAAGAAACAACTTTAACTTCTCTTTTAGCACACATATTCATTTGCAACATATTCCATTCATGCCAATATGAATCACTAACAATGTATATCATAAACAACAAGAGAAGCAATGGATAATTAAAACCTGGATGCATTAGTCAGCTTGCTACAGAAGATACCATGTAATTTCAAAAATGTTGAGTTTGCAAGATATTTTTGTACTCTTTCCTAGGACCAGAATTCTGTTGCTAAACTGAAAAGCAGCAGCAGCTCTTAGTTTCAATCAATAGTGCATTTTACTGAAGGGAAGGGAAAAAAAGCTTTCAGCTGGACCCATAGATATCAATCATCTCAAACCTCAGGGAGCCACAAAGCTTAATCCCCTCATTGAAGACTCTCCCTGGGGAAGGGGAGGAGAAATAAAGTTAAAATTCTCTCTATAAAACATTCACCAGTATAGGAATTGCTTAGATCCACAGCTATCTTCTCTACCAAGCTCCACTGCGAGTTTAAAAAGTGTTGGATCTGACCATACACACAGCTCTTGCCTGTGTGGAAAAGCAAGTGTGCTTAGGCAACAAATTCCAGCAAACACCATCTTGGAAGGCCAGAGAGTTATACAAGTAATTTCTTTAAAATCAGCAGGCCATTATACCCCAAAAATCTCAATACACACAAGTAAAGGTTTAAAGATTCTCTCTTGCAAAGAAAAGGGAGTAAGCAAGAATCAAATCCTTACAACAAAAAGCATAGTTGCCTCCTGGTCTTACCTGAGAAGCACAAGAGGAGGTGAGGAAACAGCCCTGCTGCTACTGGTCGTTGATATGCAGAGGCAATTTAGTGAGTCATCCCTACAGCTGATGAAGCCTGAAGGAGCCCAGATGGGCCTGTACGGCAATCAGAAAATTCAATATAGTTTTAAATTTCCTCAGGAGTTTTGTGATTTCTAGATCTCCTGGATCATCTACTAATTACCATACCCACCACATATAGATATACAGTTGCTTTTTGTTACAGCATAATTAGAGGCTAAGTATTAAATGTAGGGGGTTCTCTACTGTCTGAAATGGCATATTTTCAGAACAAATCTGTAAAAGAAGTGCAGAGTTTCACTAGAATTTAAATATAGTTTGAGGAAATATGTTTTCTCTGAGAATGTATATGCTCTCCACTTGATCTTCTCTCATACACTTATTATTAGTGTCTCCGTTTCTATGCCTGATACAAACTCATCTATCATGCTGCTGAAACGGTGAAAGAAAAGACAAAATAGTTTGGTTTGGGACTGATGACTGGGATGTTATTCAGAAAAAAAACAGATAGAGCTGGACAAACATCAATCATACTACAATGAACCCAATATCACTGAGTTCACTGGAAAGTATTTGTTTCAGAGATTTCACATCCACTCTAGGTGTGCCTAGAAAGTGTGAAGAAATGGGCAAATTAATTTGCTCTTCCAAACACAAGAATAGATGGAGGGTTGGATTTGCATCTATTCAATGGACATGTTTTCAGCCTGCCCTATCCTCTGCTGAAATCTATGCTGAAAAGGGGGGCATTTTAGCGTTAGAAGGTTTCTGGACTGAACACATGCCATCCAACACTTGGTACAATCCAGAGACTTTATTGGAAATTTTGCACTAAAGAAAAATCAATAGGTAAATAAAAGGTTTAATTTAGACTAACTTAAAACTCTGACTTGAGAAGTTTGACTGCAAGCTGCTCACTAGCTTGAACATCAAAAGCTGTGCATGGACTTGTTACGTTGAGGTGAAAGGTATATAGAGCTACACAAACTATCGAAACAATTTGGTGAAACTGTTTCCAGTGCCTGAATTAGCTTGTTCAGCACTAGAATGGACACTTTATGTTCCAAGATACCACATTACAAATTCTATTTCATTTTCATCACCAGCTTTTCATGGGTTGAGAAGTCATGCAGAACTTTAGAAAAATAACAGACCAAACATGAGGTTAATAATATCCCAACCACTGTTACAGTATCTTCCACTCAGCCATTGTTATACTAACCTGCTGATTTCTGTAAAAAAAAATACAAAGAAATTCTACGGTGAAGAGACCATATTAAATGGTTTGCTTATCATTTTTTGAATGATTCATTAACCAGCCTCATTTAATCTGCCACATGGCCAGTAAAATTCCAGTTTAACAAAGTAGTTTGTGCTACCCACTTTCTAGAAATATTGCAGCATGTCAGTAACAAGAAGTTAAGCATTAACCAAGATGACACAAACATGTAGCTACAAAATTAAAACTAATTTTTCCGGTCTTTGCTTAGTTCACTTTTAAAAATATCATATATTTCACTTCATGGATTGCTCTTGATTAAAATGATCTTCATTCAAACGATAAAACCTGTTTTCTCTCTTTTCAGAATGCATCAGATTCTGAGCTGAGCCGATTCAAAACAATGCACCAGCCGTAAGTGTCTCACTATTTTCTGCTTCCCCATTGAATGACTAATACACTGTTGTACTCTGACAGTTGCTCTGTTAATAAATTAGGAAAAATGAGAATTGAAACCTCCTGCTCATGTGAACAGCATTAATTGACAGGCATGGGACTTCCTCAGGATTAGGAGGCTGGAATGCTTACAAGAGCTGTGGTTCAGATCAGCTGACAGGGAAGTTTCTTCTGCACTGGGTACTTGGAGTTATTCTTCCTCAGAATGGAAAGGGACAAGTGTAATATTAGGAAAAGTAGAAGCTCAGCATGTTCCAGTATACAAAGGCACTTTGCTTGTATGGTATATGAGGTCAAAATTTCAGATTTGGTACATCTGTTACTTAGGGATCAATGTGAGTGATCAGTTTAACAAAGTGCTATGTTGAAAGTAATTTAAATAGAATTTAAATATAGTACTGAATTAACAAATATAGATATAACAGTTGGGAAATGCCTTCATATAATTTGTGATAAATCAAGTTCATTTCAAAGAATATCCTTCATGTTCAAATATATTATTTCTCTTTTAGTACTACACAGAAATAATATTAGAGAATTTTCTCTATGAACAGTGAAACCAAGAAGACTTCAGTTTAATATAGTGTGTTGCTGTCCTTCACTTAATGGTTGTTATTATTCCATGCAGCTTTTCCCTCCCCCACTAGCTGGGAAAACATTGTTCTATGTACAAATTATTTTCTGAATTCCACCCTAGTGGTAAGAAACTGGATGAACTTGAAGGCATTTTTATCCATTAAATTCCTATTTCTATTGATAGGAATTTGTTGAGAGCATAGGTAAATATTCCTTTGGGTTTCATTTAATAATTAACTAGATGAGGAAAGAAAATACCAAAGGACTTTCTTGCAAAACAATTAAGTCTAATGGGACACCATTTTGAAATACAATGTAGAGAAAATTAATACAAAGTTAACCAACAATATATCCTCTGTTTCTGTGATATGCATAAATCTGCTTTACTATAATATTGGGGCAAACAGAAATCTGCTGAACTGAGGCTAAGAGTTGCACTTCTATTGATATGGGCATTCAAGCTTTGAATTCTCAAATTTCACATTGGAATAACTAAAGTGTTTTGCCATATGAATTCTGTTGTCCAAAGCATTAAAATTCCTTAAATTCTCAGTGTGGATGTCATCTCTCTAGTATCAACTTCCACTCTAAAATCTACTACTTGCTATTGCAAAAATTGCCTGAGTTTCTAGCACTTACACAGTTTAACTGGAGCAGATCTACATTGATCCACACAAGCCAGATTAACTGGCCTGTTCAGCCTGTTTATACAGCAGGTAATTCCCAATGGACCAAAGCACTAAGGATAGATAAACAGAAAATTAATAATTGCCAGACAAAGTAAGACTGAAATCCTGTGTTTCTCCTGGCAGTGGCCAGTGCTTTAGGTCTTTGCCTTTATGAAAGTTTCTTCATGAGGCTTCATCAGGCAGGAGTTCGGTTCTCTGACCACCAGCAAAAGCTCTTTGCCTTTCCTATTCTAGTTCAACACTTGTTTTATTTTCCATATGATTCTACAAGGTTGTAAATACTCTGTGAACTAAAACATATAATTATTCTACATTCTGCTAGTACATCTCATGACAGGTGTACCAGGAGCAATCTGCAGCCATGCTTGGGTGTGCTTCCCTGCCCTCCGCACCAAATTCCTCCACTAATTTTAATGTAAGGCTCTTTTCCCTCTAGCCAGTACTGTACCTGTTCTCTAAAGGGGAAAAAATTACCAAGGCAAAAAAACCCAAAATGGTTTATCTGGGAAGACTTTATCATAATAATTCTGTTTTGATACTCGGAAGTAAACTTTTTTTGCACTACACTTTACATGAAGTCTCTTGTTATTCTATTGGGTTTATTAGATCAATGTTGGCTTTGACAGCCTAATGACAGCCTCATATAAACTAATTCACACCTACACTCAGAGCCAGAAGTCTGTCTGGATTGCTTCCGAGCAACTACTGAATATTGAGGTGAAATTACCAACGTGCAGTCTCTACTAGTGTCTTGTCCTACCCCTGAAATGCAATAATGAAAGATTTTCTTCCCCACTTGCCAAAACAATAACAGAAGAGTGATGCTGCCTTCAAACACAGGACAGCAGAGCACTGAGTCACCAGTCCAAACCCTCTCTGAAGCTGGCTGCTGGGGTTGTGCAACAAGCTGCTCTCACAGGTTTATATGTTTTCAGAATCCTGACATCATGTTGAAATCTTCAGCTTTGCTTAAAGCCCTTCCCCCTGCAGAAGCACCACTATATTTTTCACTCCACACAGAAGACTCAGTTGACAAACTCTCACCCTGAAAGCCTGAGATCACCCAAAACACTGAACAAGTTCACTCTTGAGAATCCCAATACAACGGCACTTTCCAGATACTTCCCATCAGAAAAGTTTCACTGACTACAGCTGTGGGCTCAACTAGCCAGTGTTAACATTTATGCCAGGAAGAACACAACATAGGAAAGAAAACACATCATGTTACATGCAGCAGCACTCTTTAAGAGAGTACAGGTACCATAATCAACCTCATACCACAGACATACCAGAATATTGGAACTTAAGGCCTTTCCAAACATGCTGTCTTGCTGTGCAAATAAGACTGGTATTTATAACTGTATTCAGCAAAACCTGGCATATAGGCTATAACTCAATTATAAAAATCCATAGTTTGGAAGCACATCTCAAGAAAGAAATGTAATTATAGCTCCATCACCTCAGTGTAGATAGTCCAGGACTTACAGTATCAGATGTTTATGCAGAAGTTGTTTCAAAATGCTTTCAGATTACTCAAGTTTCATTTTCCCAGGGACCGTGAAATTAAAAGGCTGCCTTTACAGCTAATGTGATTAGAAAGTCATCCCAGATCAAACTCAGAATAAATTTTGCTCTCAGCTCAGGAGCTCTGGGGACTATTTTACAAAATCAGGACTGAAATCTTTCATGACAAAATCAGTGCTCTCTATCATGTGCAAATTCAGAAGCCTGTCAGGCTGTGCTGGCTGTGACAGATTGCCAGGTAAATGAGAAATCTTCACCTGCAAATCAATTATGGAAGATCCTGGGTAACAAGTGATCTGTGTTGAAAAACACATAATTAAAAGCTCTGTTTGATTATGGTGTGGACAGCATTTGGTCTCCTTTGCTTGAAATAAATCTCTACCAATTTTCACTTCTGTGAAAAATGTTGCTGCCTGATTCTGCTGGGAATTTACAGTATATGCAGAAAAATCTGCTATTCTTAAATCAAGTAATTATTCTGTAATTAAGAGTGATTTCTATATTAGTTCCTAACGTCGTTTTTTTTTTTCATTTGTTTATAATTTTTAAAAACTCCAAAGGAAATTTTCCATCCTTGCCTTCCAAGAATAGGCAATGTCTTTTCCTGAATCATATGAATAAATCCTCAGTTGTAAGAGCTGTTACATATCTGGAAAGTACCTTTGTAATGCTGAGGTGTTCCACTTGAGATGTCTGCACTTGCATAGTTCAAACTGCAACAATTAGAAATGTTACACATTAACACCTTTTTCATTCTCCCCCCTCCACTCACATTTTTTCTTTTATTTCTTCATTAGGAAGGTAAACAACCTAATGTGGAAAATTCACTTTTCCACTTTTACACAGACATCAACACTTAAATACACTTAACCAAAGACAAATCCTAACAAAAATACTAAAAACAGCAGCTAGTCTGTTTCCTTAAAAAAATAATAAAAACAAAGATTTTTTGCTGTCTGTTTAAGCAAGATGCAGCAGTACAGAAATCTTGTGACAATCTGCATTTGGACTTTCCCCACTCCAAAGAAAGTTTTGCTGTGAAAACAGAAAGGCAGTAGATGAGTTCTATCCCAATACTTAGTAAGCAGGAAAGGTTTCCCCCCATCCTTGGGATATACCATAATAGTCTCTAATTACCCTACATCCTTTAAATACAAGTGCGGACTCAGGCTGAAAGTTTTATGTCTAAATACGTAGATTTGGTTCCTTGCTTTCCTTAGGTTTTGTTGTAGCTTAACTACCACTGAAAAATCTCTCCTTATTCCCAAAATTGCAAAAGGCCAGGGCCGAAAATTCAGAAGATACCTCTTCATACAGCAAGATCACCCAATAAAAAATGATACCTAAAAGAGACCAGAAGAGGTTCCCAGTACATAACTCCAGTGTCACAGAAACATGCCATAGCACACTTCTTTGGCAGCTATAAACATTCCAAAGGAAAAAAAATGTATCTGAATTTTATGTTAAATCACATTTTTATACTTTATCTAGTCATTTTTATCACAGAAAGTCTATGAGAAAAGTCTACCTAGGCACCAAATATTTACAGAGGCAGCCATTGCCTGAAGATTAGAATGAATTCTGGATATTCTCCTGTTCACAGGAGGATCTAGGAAATATTTGCTCAGCAAAGCAACACCATCTTGCCTTCTTTCACAGCAGCAGAAAATATTACATTTCTGCAGCAGAAAGAGGGCAACAGACACTTGCATCACAGCAGTGCCTCTTCCATCCTGCCATGAGCAATGCAGACCTTTGCAATGACACCAGTTACTCAAGGAAGATGAAGGGCCTCCTCACAACTAAGGAGCATAAAGATGTAGCTATAAACTGCGTTGGCTGATAGAGAGAAAACAGGTATCTGTATACAAGAATCATTGGAATTCACTGGAGAATGTAATTCAAACAGCATTCAGTCTTTGAAAAAGATACTAGACATAGTAGCAATACAGTTCCCTCAAAAGTTGAAAATATACAAAAATATATGAAATATACAAGTTCGTATTTTATGATCAAGTCCTGACATGCAGATATTTTCTGGGGTCTTATTACTTTTCAAATAGCAATGGAGGCAGTGCAGATGTTACTGTGCTACAGTATTGCAGGTGTGGTTAAAGTGGGAACTAACTTGGCAGTGTTTAATTCCTGTGGTTCTGTGCACTGTGCCCCTGGGCTGAGCATAAAGAATATAAAACAAAAGGTTTTCTTTATGCACATACCACTGTTAGACCAAATTATCACTATTGTAATTATGAGGAATGCCTCAGGGTTAAGATATATTGTCAGTGTTGGAGGAATTTTTTCCATTTCATGAAAATTGCATCAGGAATCTCCAATGAAATAAACCAATTTTGTCATTTCCTATTGGAAATAATCCCATTCTCAAACAGTTGAAATACCAGTTGATATTATCTGAATGTCACCAAAGCACTGATAGGGTATGAAGATGTCAGAGAAAATCCCAAATTATCTTCCCAATGCCCTTGATGCCTGTGATGGAAACCAGATTCAAGCTGTCTGAGTATCTGCTTGGCACATTTTTTCCTCCCTGTACCAGTTAGTAAAGCACAGAGAGAGGCACAGAGGTTGCAGCTTTAGCTGGAGTGTGTGTGTGTGTATATATAAAACATATAAATCGATACAAGCATAGAAGTGATTCCAGAGTCTTCTCTTCTTCAGCCCTATGATTTTCCATTACTCATTAACATTGACATTCACTAATGTTCAGGACCATTTCTAAATTAAAAAATTACCAAATGAGTCAACCTTGCCCAATCACTTTTCATGCTACCCTACCATGCTCAGCCACCTATGACATCTCATTAGAGAGTGTCGGCGTAACACTTGTATGTCACTCGGGACACGAAAGAAAGACGCAGACACGCTGAAGACAGAGAGACAAGACTGTGAGCCAAAAACCTGGGCAGCACTGCCCTGCCCAGACCCCACACTTTATTTTAGATATCCTCTAGAGACCACAGTGGATTGGAGGGAGAAATAGCCACCTCTCCATCACACTGGTCAAAGGAAATATCCATCAAATTTCTCCGCCCAGAAGAAAGGAATGCAAACAATAGGATACAGTTACAAAAACATGGCTATGTTTACAGAGAGTGTATGATAAACTGTTACAGAAGAATGAAAACATCGAAGAACTGCAAAACTCAGGGCAACACTTGTAGGTGTTTCTGTAACATTAAAACTATGCTCATTTTTAAGGACCTTAAGCAAGATACATCAGAGATACATTTTGATAACAGTGTGACAGACTAGATATCTATTTGCCGTCTTTGAAGAGCAAGGGTAGATAAGTCTCTGAGAACAAAACTGGTGCTTGTCCAGCTGGAGGGACACAGCTTCAGTTTCTACACAAAGCCACAAGCAAGGACCAGAAATTGAAGCTGTTGCCCAAATTACAAACCACTTCTTTACCAACATCATATTTCTGGACCGGATCCCTTTCCTCCACCCTGTCAGTTCATGTGTTTTCCTTTACTCTATTACATGGCTGTACTCAGACCACAGAGAAGAGGTTGTAGTTTCAATTCACTAGTCTTTCTTCCCTTTTAGAAAATTATATTTGTTAGTCAGAAAGTGCTGCACCTGGAATTCAAAACCAGAAGGAAATAACTTCTGCCTCATTCAAGCAATGAAGTGTGAAGGGCTATTAATTTATAATTTCATTTTAGCAGAATTCCACATGTGCCCCAGCTTAAGTACACACTGGGCAGAAAACAGAACAGATGTCTGTACTCATTTTGCTCCAAATGCCCAAACTGGAGTCCTCTCAGTTTTTGAAAGAAATACAATATTTAATTTACAGTGTGTTATCAACATGTATTTATGCTCTCTGCAGGAGAGACATTTCATTCTTCTTGCTTTTGACTAGTCTCTATGAAAATCAGTGAGCTTTTGTGTAAGCATGTGGAGCTTCATTCATTAGTTTATATGTTTGTGCTGCAATGTCAGGTGGTCTATGAAGTATTTCTAAGATAACAAAGGAAAGTATGAAACCAAATCACGTAAACTTTATTCAGTTCAGAAATGAGAAAAGAACAGGCTGAGATAAGGCACTAAGCAATGAAAACTGCAGTGCTTAAAAATGGGGTCATCCAGACAAGCAAAGCAGAGAAGTTACAAGATGAGCTGCAAGGAGAAGTTAAGGGAGTGTAGCAGGAAGGCCTGATGCAGCTGCAAGCCAGACAGTTGTGGCTGCAGCAACCAGTCACTTGAAACAGCTGCAGAGGAGGCGGCTCAGTGCAGCTGGCCTGGAAAAGATGAAGTGCACTTGGTAGGAATGCCACAGCAGCCCTTTGTGCAACAGAATTCAGGACCTGAAACCAAACAGCCTGTACAGCTACAGGTGACAACCTAGAATTAATAACTTTGCCAAAAATACGTATTTCAAAGGTTTGCCACCCAAACAATGCAGAAATTGTGTTCAGCATGCAAATAAATACCTTTTTACTAGCACCTTACTTATAATGTCCCTTTTCAAGAGCAACACCAATGTGAGGAACCTTAGTAACACCACAGGCCTTGTGCATAAATACAGACAGATGGTACTAACACTTGCCAACACATGATTCAGGGCATCAGAGAGCCTCTCTGGATCACCTAAATACAGACAGTATCATAAAGCACATATTTATGAAATTATGAGTCACAAGAATCTTTATGCTAGTCTTCTCTCATTTTCAATGCTTCAGAGCACCTGTAAACTCACACTGGGTGCAGCACAGGAACTGAGGAGTTATCATCAAGCACAGGAGCTGCTCAGCTGCCAGAAGCAGGAAAACTGCTCTAATACCTGCTGCACATGACCAGAAATGTCTTGTCTCAAGGTGCAGCTCTGCTACATCTTGTTCCCGAGACTGCTCATTTGTCTCCAGCATCAGGCTCCACCTGTCCAGTATAAACACACTTAGACTTCACAATCTTGACGTTTGTTTATCATTCTTAGAAATAAAATTCAGATATGCTCTGAATTCTTGAAGAGGGCAACCATTTTCTGGCCAGACCACGGCCAGAAGCAGCTTTCCTGCAGCATACTAAAGTTTAGGACTACGCAGACCACATCTTGCAGGTTATTTTATCAACCTCCTGGGAGGACAGAGGAATGAAAGAACATTTTCCATAATAGGGAAGCAGGTCAGTTTCCCTGCACAAATCTCTTGGTCTGGACTGAGATGCTGCTAAAAATTATAATGGAACAGTATTACCTAATCTGTCTTTAAAATTACTTCATTTTATTCTTTCAAAAGCCATGCTTGATTTTGCAAACCCTGACAATCTCCTTCTGTTCCTAATAGCCAAGAATTCTGGGAGGGGGAAAAAAAAAAAGAGAGATTTTATGTATTTTACAGTTCTTATACTATCTTTCCTGTTTTCCATTCTCCTCTATCTGCTGCCATTGCACATTTTAGGTACTCTCCAATGACATCCTTGACAGAGAATTAAGTCTCAGTTTCTTCTTCACAATTCTGGCTCTTGGTTTTGACAGACACCTGCTACCACAGCTCTGTCATTTCTCCTATTTAGTTCCTCACTGCTCAGTTTCATGGCTTTTTATTATTTTACCAACATCTCAGAAGACAGACTATAACCTAAAAACATGTTGCCATTTCAGTTAATATACCTTACTATACATTCCATAAGTGTAATCAATCCTTTTCTAAATCACTGATCTGGCTGATATAATTAATTACCTTTATCAGTATATTAGGTCCTCATCTCATTCCTTTGGCTCAGACAATAATATTCAGAAGAAATACACATGAATACAAGACATATCCATACTGTTGCTTTAATTAATAGACATTACACTTCAAGAACACAGAAGTAAAAGAATTCTTTGTATTGCTTGAAATGTCAACATGAACTACCAGCTATATTCCTTTTATATTATCGGAACAAATAATGTTCACATATAGTCCACAAATAGATTTAAATACACCCTGAATAAAAAGTTCCAAAGTCAATTATTTCCTAGCATTATTTTTTATTTTTAAAGAAATAGAAGTATGATTCACAACATGCAAGACAATATAGTCTTACAGGTATTTTCTGCTAGATTATCCCTTTCCAATGATTTATTCCAAATTACAGACAAACAAACAAATTTCAACAATTTCAGCTTTTAACCAAAAACAGTACTAAACATATATACCTCCAACATGCTGATATTTTATTGCATTTTCCCTTAAAAACAAAAAAAAAAGCAGCTAAGCAAACACTGAAAAATAACAAACGTAGCTAATTTCTGATCACAGACCTTACAGATGACATCTTTCCAGTAACACTTTTCTACCATCATCAAGGTGAATACAGTGTCAGATCCTCTGTTAACCACAATGAATAATGGGGATAAATCTTCAGGATTAAAGCTATAAATGCTCCAGAACCAGCCTAAGACAAAACCTTGAAGAGTCCACAGGACGGAACACCAGTTTCTGGGAAAACCTCCATTTTTGGATGGATTTGAAGTGCTGTTCATTCACAACCAATGCCCCAAGAACATTTTGACACACAGCCCCATGGCACAGCTGCAGCAGACACCTGGGCAGGCTTAGAATTCATTCTAAACCAAGTTCAAAATGTTGTTCCTCTGTTACAGCATTTCTTTCAACTCTGACATTCTTGAGTATCAGCTTTCTTAAAGTAAAGCAGTTCTGGGTCAGCTCAAAGCTCTGTGTCAGGTGACATTTGTGACATTAGCCTGCACCAGATGCTTTAGGAAGAAAAGAACAAGCAAGTGGGTACAGGTGGGTGTCTCCATATATGTGAAGAGTGTGTCACTCACCAGGCTGGTGAAACACCCCATGGGCCAAGCTGAAACAAATGAAATTGCACTGTGCACTTCGATTCAGATAGTATCAATTCCACAAGGAATGAGAATAATAATAGAAATCTATAATATCTTTAGAAGCTCATGATACCCTGAGTGGTTTATTTCATAAAAAAAGAGAAATTCTCCTGTGAACAGAATGATGGAAGTTAACCAACCTCAAGAAAAGGTTAAGCTTGAAAGAAACCACAATGCTTAAGGAAAAGACATCTTAAAACCCAATAACTTCTCCCTGGAAGACTCTATTGTATCAGTATTGTCTTGCTATTTGCTAACTAATGTGAACATTTTATAGCAAAAGCTATACAAATAATATATACCTTGTGAGCAGTTTCAAATTACAAATAGTACATAGCAAACTAGCACTCATCAGTCTGTTTAGAAACATAGTCCTGACTCAGCATTATTATGACAAAAACAAACAGGACTCTTTCAGATGTATTACATAACCCCAGGCAGATACCTAAAATACAGAGAAAGGTGTTAAATACCTAAATCCATGCTGCAGATGTAGGTAAAATTCACTAGTGACCAGAAATTAAATATCTTGTACAGCTGTCATCTATGTATATTATTTCTAAACTGGCAGTCAGAAACTTTCTTTAATCACAAAATATTTTAAATTTCAATTTCCTCAATGCAGTGACTTCTTGTTCTCTATTAGAACAACATATTAAAAAGGGAAGATTATAAATAATACAATGCAGTATAATAGATATTCAAATTAACACATACGTGTTTCTTTACATGTAGACTTCTATAATATTTTCTTTCTTCCTTCTCTTCTGACTGAGTTCTCTTTGTATTTTAAATCTGAAGGGAAGTTATTCCGAAATCCAGAGTTTGATACTAAATGTAAAATTTTTTCACCCAATATAGTCTGAGAGTGGAAAGATGCAGGCTCATATGACCACAAATTTATGGAGTAACTCTTTTAAATGCCTTACTACAGCAATAAATGCTTCACATTAGGATCTATAAAAATAATAACCCTCTCTGATATAGTGTAGCACTCCAATTCATCTGCTACAGTTTTGTGGTTTTAATGCAATTAAAGTTACTAACTGTGTAAACATATTCTTAGCAACAATCCACAAAATTTGTAGTCTTAGATAACAGGAACATTTCATGACTATAGTTACAAGTCTGAGCAATTTTTCTTCAAGAGAGTATTCCATTAAACTTTTTATCTTTGGTCATGAAAGGTTCTCCTGTTATTATGTCAAATAGTAGTTAGATAGGGCTTTTAATTAATAAGATAATAATTTATTTCTTTAGAAAGTCCCCTATCTCCCTGATCATTTTACTGCTTTTTTTTTTTTTTTTTTAAGGTGGTATTTCAAATGCTCTGTATTTTTGGTTGAAAAATATTTTTGAGGCTTTTTCTGTTTGGTGACATCTCTGTTCCCAGAACACAGGCAATTCCAGTTATCCAAGAATCAGGAGTGAGCAGTCTTAAGCAGATGGAAACATATGGAAATAGAAAAGACAAAATCAATTTTCCTGTTCTTAAGCAGAAATAGGAAAAGGTTCAGATAGCATAATTATGGTCAGTGAAGCAGTGCAGATTACCAAACTGTGCCAGAGAACACACCCACCAACCCCTTCCCTTGGCTGTATGTAATACAGGCCAGTGCAGGAAAGAAGTGGTTGAAAGACTCTCGGGATTTCAGCATTTTCTAGATATTGAAGGTATCATGGTATGAATAACAGCACCATACACAAATAACCTTATTTCAAGACACTCCTTTCACTCTGAAATTTAAAAAATTTGTGCAACTTTCTGTTTGTGTGAGCAATTTTGTCAGCACGGACACAAATATATTTAGGCCATTCCCCATCTATGCCTGAATGCTGACTGATGCTTGCAGGCACCTGCTGAAAGGAAAGACACAGACGTCTGCTTCTCCCTGATCCTTCCCTGTGCTAGTCTCACTCTCAGTGCCAGGGCCCAATATTCCATGCTGCTCCCACAAAGGCCTCCCGGGTACCTTTCAGGGTAAATCCACACCCCAGACAGGAAGATGGATGGGAAAACAAACTTGTCCAATTTAATCCTACTGCAACAAGGGGTGAGGAGGAAGGAGAGCAGGGTATACAAGCTCTGCAGAAATGCCAGAAACAAGTGTGGCTTGCCAGTCTGCAAAGAACCCCGTGTCCCTCACATGGTTGGGATCAGAGTGAGATTAAGCTGGCCAGTTAGGAGTATCTCTGGACTGCTGGAAGGGGATCAGGTTTGCAGCACATGTAGAGCTGTTCCAAAGAGTCACTGTAGCTGTTGGCTGGCTCCATCACAGGTCACTGCCTCTGAGGCAATCTGACCTTCAGTGCTTTGAGTTTAACATTAAATAATTGATGTGCCTGTAGGAGCATATTTAGTGTTACTGTATGCACATGTAACAGATGACAGTAAAACCGAAAAGCAGAAGTGCAGCTTTTTACAGAGTCCCCAGAGAAATAAAACACATTTTCTCAGCAGGTGCTAAAATGTGTTTGCTCAGAAGACTCTTCATGAGAAAATCCTACCAAATTTACTGTTTTCACATCTTTGCCCACCTTGCAGTACATGCCTACATATATGACGTTTTTCCTCCAGTGAGCCTAATGACAAACCCAAATGCCATTCAATTAAATTCAGAGTTGCATATTCAAATGCATCTCCTACTACTGGTACTGTAAGACCAACTTTGAGTATGCCATTTGATATCCAAAATGATAAAGGATTTCAAGTTTTCTAGGGCAGTTGATAGGAGCCTTCCAAAATCGACACTGTGGCATTGAGCCATTTGACCCACAGTGAAGAGACAAAAACTTCTGAAAATCAGTATTACTTAAAAATACTTGGGACAGAAACATACCTTCCTCTCATCCTAAGACACCCACATGTTGCTTTGCCTGTACAAGTAGTGTTTTCTAGTTTAAAACAGCTTATATACATCCTAGAAAAGGAAAAAAATCCATTGAAATAGATTAATGGGGAAAAAAAAAAGAGATTTATTATATTAAACATTAAGCAGCACAGTTTCACCTCTTTATAGCAATCAGTAAGTAGCAAATATAGACAATATCATGAGAAATCATGTTCCATAAACTTAAGCTTTCCAAATACCAGCTATGGGACACTGAATTGTAAGTTAAGTAGACAGTGTATCAACCAAAATAGAAACTGAGGGGGCAAAAAACTATGTCGAAACTGACACAGTTTTAAACAATAGAGTTTGAGTGGTTTTTTGGCCTGGTATAAAGCACCACAAATTTGCATTCAGATCCATATGATCAAGCACAAAAGCCTGGCAGGCAGCATGTGACAGTCTCCTGCTAACTCTCTGTTTCTCCTCCGCTCTTCACTGCCAGCCTATTGCTGGCACATCTTCCTACGGACATTCTGAAAGCAGAAATCAAACACATACAAAATACTTTCAAACAGCAGATACTGTTAGGAAAAATTTGAGCCTGCAACACAGATACAGATTTCAGTTCAGATTCAGGTGGCTTGTATTTGGGCTGTTTTCCGATGCAGATGTAGATGGTACCAAATTTGGCTTATTTTCACTTCACAACCTTGAAAAACAGAACTGTGGCAATCATTTCCTAGCTTTCATGTGAACACAGACTGATCAAGCCAAATTCCTCTTACTGACCAGTTATATTTACATTCACATTACTGTGCTTCTATGGCTGGAGCTCTTCCTTTAGTCCTCATCCAGTAGTACAAAATCAGAGCTCAAGCAGTAGATGCATATTTTAATTAGAGTCCTTTACATATGCATACATACTTTTTTTGAAGCAATTATCAATCTGAGATTAGAGACAGCATGTAGATATAGGCAGGGAGAAGTACCTCTGAGCCAGGTGAAATACTATGACCTCAAGACAGTAAAATCAGACAGACATTTTCAAGTGAATTATCAATCATTTTACATATTGCTCAGGGGAGCTTACACTGCTGCTTTATTGTCAGGATCTCCTAAAAGAAAAGCCAAGCAAAAGCTCACAAAGCTCTCTTTTAAAGAGCAAAATGTGCAGCATCCTGTGGTTCTCTACATTCCCCAAAAGTAGGCAAGTCAAAATCAAAGAACATGCTTGGCAAGACAGGTTGTAGTTGAAATTCTCTCAATGAATCCTTTGCTATAAAGAACAGTTGCATCCTTGACTCCTCAGTACTTCTAAAAAAAAGATTTGGCCCAATCACCTCTAATAATGTTGGAGAGAAAACTTTTTTAATCAAGAAGGGGTTAAGAAATGGGTTTTCTATCACAACTGAGAAAAAGTAAGAGAGAAAAAGTAAGTCTTATATGGTCATCTGACAAATAAAATTGAAACCTGGTAATCAAACCAATTGCTTGCTTCAAATCAGGTTTCTTGGCAGGTTTATATACATTGAAGGCACTAGACTGTATCTGTGAGCATTAATGTAATCTGTAAAAATTAGCTTCCTCTTGAATAGTCATGCACAGATTGAGATCCTTTGATGCAGCACTGTCTCCTCAAAGTATCAAAAATAAACATTAAAGATACTTACTGTAAAATGTTGTTTTAAACTAATCTATTGGAAGTTCTTTTTTTCACCTTCTCATTGCTAAATGTTTACACTATATGATATCATTTTAAATTATCTAGTTTTTATTTCAACTGTGTGATACCTTAGAACTTCAGAAATGGCAACTGAGAGCCAGGTTGTACCTGTATCCTGGCTTGGATTTTTCACACTCTTTCCTGCATCTTGATTGCCCTTTGTGCCACAGCTCCTACCTGGGACACTTTCCTAGGGTTTTTTGTCAGGAGACCATGGGTAGATGCTGCTTCACCACTGAGCCTCACCTCACCTGCAGTCAGGATGTGCCTTTGGGCACCAGCCCAGAGCAGGAACTCAAAAAGGCCCCTGGGTTCTCTAGAATAAACAGTCATAATCTGTAACCTGCATTAAGACAATGGCACAAACGGTCTCCATAGAAAGGTGATAGCATCAAAACATATGAATCTAAAAGGAAGATATGCACAGCTGATATATTCAACATTAGTAGCTTCAGCAGGAACCCCTGACAAACCCAAAATCATCATACAATCAATGTACTAGAAGGTATTAAACTAGAGAACCTTAATTTCAGTTGAAATAAGAAAAGGTAGTCATCAAGGGAGTGAGACAGAAACCTTCAGGCAATAAAAAACAACAGTCTTGTCAGAGATATCAGCCAAACTCTGGATTTTGCCTAATTATTTCTCTACAATTGGCTCTGTATGAAGATGCTTGTTCTGATCTAGGACATCACTTACCAAGAACTAAAATGACAAGTTATCTGATCCTTTGTTTCTGTGAAACTGGAGTTTTTATCTACTCAGAAATTCAAAGTCAAACCAAAAATTATCTTAACAGTAGGATAAAGAGAACTGGAGGCCTGAAATAGGAAATACCTGGCAATTCACAGCAAGTTTTGACCAAATGAAGGTAGGATACTCACCATCTGGGACAGAGTTTATTTCAGCAATCTGGTTTTTGACCATGCCTCAATGACCTCACAGCTCTGAAATAGAAACCAGAACACACCACCAGAATGAGGCAGTATGTGGAAGGAAAGAGCTGGTAGGAAACAAACAGCAGAAAATAGCAGAGGGAATAAAAAATGGGTTTTGTTTCTGAACACACAAGATAAAGAAGTTGCTTTATAAAATCTTTTTATTTATGAGCATATATGAAGAATTACACAGTTATATCGGGAGAGGATGAGAGACCAACCCAGACTAAGCCGTAACACTTGAGGTGAAGACGAAATTATGTTGCAATAGTCAGTGGCATTTAGAAAATCTATCCAAGCATTTAGAAGGCCTTTTTCAAAACTGCAATGGCATTTTGAGCATCAAAAATTTAAAATAGAAGGTATGCATATTCTGTAAGCCATCCTGCCAAAGGAATTTACTGGCAAGTCCTGCATTACGTGTGTTAGGTAACAGTGCCAGGAATTCATCCCCTATCTTTTGCAGCCATATACAGGAAAAGTGACAGTCTGTGTGGATGTGGGTTCTTAAAACATTAGATAAGAAAATACAATTTAGGTAAAAGGCTTTGATGTTGTTGCTCCAGAGGACCAGTATTGTGTGAATGCCTCTGCAAAATGCCTCATCTAAGATTTCAAGATACATTCTTCTGGGACACCATTATGGCCCACATCCCTGTCCCTCAGCTGGGCACTGCAGGTTGGCCCAGGTTTCCAGGCCATATCTCAGCAGGCAGCAGCACAACCCCCACTGGCCCCAGATGTGCCAGGGAGTAGGGAGATGACACAGGCATCCCCCGAAACAAATCCCCATCTACCTAAAACGGCCCTTGTGGCTGGGGAGGAGAGTTTTATGTTAGCCATCACTATGGTAAGATGCCACCCACATGGTAACACAAATCCCAGTTCCTCTTTGGCTTTATCCAAATGAGAATATTATGTCAAAGAGGGACAGTTGCTAGGGTTACAGCTACAAAAATAGCATGAGATTATGTTTACTGCATGGCTCAAACCTACCACTGCCTCCAGGCCCTTCCAGGGCTCCCGAAGGGGAAGGCAGGGTGTTTCCCACAATGGGGGTTAGTCAGGCCCCAGCCTGGGGCCCTGGAGATACCATTTTGGGGTGATGAGTAAGGCTGGAGGGATGGAGAAACTACTGCTACTCACCCTGTCCCTAGTGCAGGACTGCAGGGTCACCCTGCCAGCTGCACACTGTGGTGTGTCCCTGTCCATATGGGCTGTACAAGGGCTCACTCAACCACAGACAGGATCAGTCCCAACATGGGCCAGCAGTTCAGACTCTGAAAGTGTCGCAATGGTGGCAATAAAGACACGGCACACAGCTTGGTCCGTAGCGAGCAGAGGGTGAGCGAGCCCTGTTTATTGTGCTATTCCCATCTTATATAGTAGGAACCCAGGTAGATGACTGGCTAAAATCCATCCACCCCCCGGTATGGTTGGCGGGGTTCTACACCACCCAGTTCAAAACATATCATGCCCGGACTCACAACAACTGTGGAAACAACAGGTGCTTTATCTTATTGTTTTTCATACCTTATGTGAGAAAGAAAACATTCCCACAAGCAGCCCCAGGCAGCGTCTCTGGGCTGCTACATGAAAGCACCTGCTGGGCAAAAAGGAGAGGCCTAGGGCTGCTTGGACAGGCTTGACCATGTCCTTCTTTATTTACGGTTTCTCTCTAGTGGTTTTCCTGCGTTGTTGCACCCAACAAAGCCTTGTCAGCACCAGGACAGATGGCCAGATAGGCTGGCTTGGAGGCAGAGCAGAAAGAGCTAAGCAAGTGCCACAAAATCTCATGAACAATTCTTGTGTAATGAAGACTTCCTGAGGAGTAACTTCTTGGCAGCAGTACCAGTCTAAGCAGTCACACACCCTATTCTTCCACCCTGTGCTGCACCCTCACAAACATCTGTGCACCAAATCAAATCAAAGAACTGCTACAATTAAAACCCCTTTTTTGTGACTTTTTGCTAGATCATTTGTAGTGGACTCCTCCCCCAGTCCACACCACTGCACAGCTACACAAACACAGGGGCCAGCAAATCACAGGGATGAGAAACCCTGTGTGAGTCAAACTGACACCAAGCCCTGAGCGCACGGGACTCAGGGACTGCCCTGAGCACGAGGCATCAGCAGCATCCCCTTCCCAGGAGCAGGGAGGTGACAACACTGTGAGGACAGGCCCAAAAGCCACCACACTGGGCACTGCAGAGCTTTAAAACTAAATCTGTGGCTTCGGCTGAGTCAGGAAGAAACAAGGCAAACAAAATCAGCACGGTATTGCAGACGACAGGCTGCACCAAAGATCCCAAAGGGAAACAGCCTGGGATTTCTGCCACAGCCAGGCAAGAGGTAGTTGTTGTGTAAGGGAAATCACTGCAGGGTCTCTTGTTCTGGTATTTGTTCAGGTAAGTGGGAAGCTTATATAAGCAAAAGGGAAAGTGACACAGCAATTTTTTCATAGCCAATTCTTCCCATTGCCAAAGTGTGAATTTTAACTATTTCAAAAGTAATTTAATTTTCAAAATAACTTTTAGGGAATAAAATTGCAACATTGACTGGTTCACAACCAGATAGACTGCAAAGTGGAATTCCAAAGTTTAGTGTATTAAATGGCATTCAACATTACATAATTCCTTAAAGCCCACATTATAAGATACCCCAAAAGGGCAATTTGTACACTGTGGGTCCACACCAGAAAAATACTATATTCAAATATCAAGTGATTTCCATGTCGAAAACTCAGAGACCAAAAACACCAGCCATGACTAGAGCAATGCTATTATCAAAGACACAAATCTCATGACAGGCTGTTTCCCAAGAGTCACCTGCACTAACCAGGAAAGTCTGTTTTGCTGCTTCAGTTTCACAAGAAAGAACTTTCATCAGTACAACCTGGGGAGGAGAACTCCATGTGAGAATCTAGACAAGTGGCAATGAAAATCTCAACAAAAAATACCTTTGTGTGTCCTCAAAACATACTGTACCTATCAAAACATATTAACATCATGCAGATGTACATTTCTTTTAAAAATAACTACTAGGCTTCTTCCCTAGAACAGCCTGAGCTTATAAACTAAGCTGCAGACTGGTCAAAGACACAGAAAGGGAGCAACAAGAGTCATCCTCCAAAGGTGTAGAATTCAAATTAATCAGCCCTTTGGGATAAAGGCTGGATGCGCACAACTCCCTACATTGCCCCTCAGAAGCAATCAGCCGCCTCCAAAGTTCATCTTTAAAGAGGAATAAATGGTTGGGCTCAAGACTAAGCAAAAAGTCCCAGGCTCAGAGGTATCAGAGCCATAAAACGCAGTCAGCTGCCTGCATCTTGGGTGGGAACAGCTTTGGTCTGTGTCCCTGGAAGAATGAGGGTTTTCTCCTGCCTTTGTTTAACAAACAGGGTAAGAAACTTTCTTTTCTTTGCAGTTACATACAAAAGAATGGGGATAAGATTATGGTTTTCTCTAGAGAACCTGTGGGAAAGGAAGAGTTCCCACAGCAGCACGTTCCCACATGGCACAAATTCACCAGCAGTGTAGAGGCCAGGGGAACCAGGCGCCGCAGCCGCCGAAGTCACCTGGCCTGGGCAGGTGTCAGCGAGCGGGTCCCCGGCCCCGGCCCGTCCCGCTGGGCTCATCCGCGCCCGAG
>VZRZ01001071.1:1034327-1083794 GCA_013398175.1 Climacteris rufus
GGGGGGACGGGTGTGTGCACTTGCAGAGCTGCAGTGACACTGATGTTCCTCAGCCAGCCACACCTAATAAAAGCCTGTCAGGCTGCATCCTACAGCCCAGGCAAGGGCTCTGTGGAAGGCTCAGTGGTCCGGGGAAAGGACACTGAATTTTCTTACTGTCTGCAATTTACCACCTTAAGTAGTCTAAACTGGTTTAAATGTCGCCAGGGCTCACTGTCGGTCTAAACTAGCTATCTTTAAATAACAAGCTGAGAAACAAGATGGAAAGCTTGATTCCATCAAGACAGTTACTGATCCATAAAAAATAATGTACACACTTTCTGTCATAAAATTGTAGCTGGGAATAATTTTCTGCAATTTTGCCAACAGTTAAAGCAGAATTACTTTCAAGTATCCAAACTGGGTCTATATGTGAGGGTTATAATGGTCCACAATTTTTTTGTGAACTGATTCAAAAGCCCAAAACCAGACAGGCAGCACCACACCTCTGCTGCATCTTCACATAGCCAACGCTTCACACAGAAGACACTCTTCATCTCATCTGAGGTTTTAATATTGTTGTAAAATAAGGAAGAAAAAGAAGTAGCTCTGTTTTCCTGTATTAACTTGAAGCATTAAAAGTTACGTTTTTTCTCCTCCTCATGGCAAATTCAGCCTAGTTGTGCAGGAACACAGCAGCACACTTTTCTCAAATGTGAGCGTTCTCACATGTGAGCACAAGTGGAAGTGCTTGCATGCTTTGATTTGAGCATGTCAAAATAGGTCTTCAGAAACATGGATATTTGGCTACAAGATCTTACTACAGTATCAGAATTTTAAAGCCTTAAGGCAGAACTTTCCATGAGTAGATATTCATAGGATAAATTTAGGAGCAATGTGCAATATAGGAAGAGATCAGCAGAACATGGTGGCAGCCTTTTCCTCCTTGTTTGAAACAGCTGAATGCCCCCTTGTGCTGCATGACCTCTTGACAGTGCAGTTGACCTCCTAATACAGCCTCTGTCTGGATGGAAGACACACAGGTGGTTCAGAGTTTGTACTGAATGTTATGTGAACTAAATGGTAACATTAAAAACATACTTTTCTTCATATGCTAAGATGCAATGCCAAGAAATGCTCATGCCAAACAGTTTCAATTGGAGTGATTATAGCTCATGGTTTTTTAAAGACAGCTTTCTTAAAATTTCTGCTTTGTAAAAGCAAACATTTAAAAAGTACTACTGTTGAGTCAGTGTCTGAGAGTAGATCTTTTGATTTTTTTTTTTTAGTGTAGACCTGAAAAACTAGATATTATGTGGTTTTGCTAAGCTCAGCTGTTCTCCATGGGTATATTTGAGCCTACCAGTCCTAGCTTTTTGTTGCATTAGCAAATCTTATGTTAAATCTGAATACTTAACATATTCCATTTGTTAAGTTCATTGCTACAATAAGAACTGTAAGTGTTCTTATATGCCTCTCTACCTAACATGTTGTGGCATTTACATTGTTCACCATTCAGTCACTCAATTAACTGCAATATCAGTCAAACAGGAATGCTGGTATTTCATGGAATTCCAGTATTCATTTTTATATAGTGTTTCTTATAAGGCATGCACAGTATTATATGAAGATTCCCTCAGAGTACATTGTGTGTTCTAACTGCTTCCTTATAGTCAGGAAAAATGAATTCCAAGGCTTGGCTATTTGTTGTGAGATAAACTAATCTGTGGTGCATACAAATAATTTGGTACTTTGAATCATTTTCCACAGTGTGGAGTGAATACACGAGTGATAGCCAGGCTGCCATGGCAAGCCCTTGTATGTCTGGATTTGAGGGAAAAACTTCAGGAGAAAAAAATTATGCTGCAAGCATACAGAAATAGATGCACTCATGATCTGGGACTGTAGGAAACATGGGTAACAGGAAGCTAGCAGCACAAAAGAAGAGTCTGCACTAACCTTGCAGACTCTTTTGTGATTCAGCTTCCCTAGACTATGACCCTATGATTCCTGGCATTTAAATAATTTCTAGCTACTTTTTGTGACTGTGTGACAGCATCTCTTCAGGCTTGCTGCATTTTTTTATTATGACCACAAACCTTAATAATGATCCTCTGCCCATAGCTGGCCTCAGCTCTGTATCACAAAGTCCTTTCCAAAGGTGTCATTTCTATCACCACTGCAATGATGGGCAAACCATGGCACAAACCAGAAGTGTGCCACGTGCTTTCACTTGCCTGAGGTCATGCAGCCAGCAACTTCCAGATTGTAAATAGGCTTTTCCAAGAGAACAGTTTCATGTTAATTTCAGATGACTCCATTAATTTGCAGAAGTTCTTCCCTGCCCACGACAAAAAAAAAAAAAAGCTTAAAGTCACTATCTCCAAACATAACTCCCATCTAAATCAAATGGAAATAAACTGGCAAGTTCCTTTTTTTTCTCAGGTTGAACAAATGCAACTGGGTTTTGCAGGATTTTGTATTCATCTCCCTTGTTAAGCAGAAGGGTTTAATTCCTAATTCTATTGAAATGGAGTTTCCTTAAGGATTGAGTGTCTGTTAGTTGTCTATCAAACTTGGAGGTATTTATGGCCTTCACTAATTTTCTACTGATAGCTTGGCTGTAACAGCTAGGCCTTTTCTTTACCAGAGGATTTTCTGGCCCTGTTTCTTCTTGAAAGCATATAGTAGAAAATTAATTCATTTGGGAGTAAAATTATATTTAGCTGTAAACTAATAACCTCATGTATATATGCTTTACCATAGTGAGCATTTACTTTTGGAGAAAATGACTGGGGAATATCTGAATATTAGTTTTGCACTGTAAGAAAATACTTTATTATAGTAGTTCTACTAATTCCTGGTAGTTGTAGCAAACAGACTTAAAAAACTTAATCTGTTTTTTCAAAGCAAATTTTAACTTAGTTTATTGCATCAATGGACTTGAACAGGATAAAAGAAGAAAAATAAACTCAAGCAGGAAAGAAACTGGAGTTTCAAAGTAAGCTAGAGAATGCTCCCCATTACAGAATTGGGCATCAAAGCCCACATCCAACTTTAACATCTCATCCTCTTTTTAGTTACATAGAGTCCAGAGGAAAGGCTATGAAAATGATGGAATCACAGAATGGCTGGGATTGAAAGGGACCATCCTGTTCCCATCCCTCTGCCATGGGCAGGGAAACCTTCCACTAGATCAGGTTGCTCAGTGCCCCATCCAACCTGGCCTTGAACACTTCCAGGGATAGAGCAGCCACAAGTACTCAGGCCAGCCTGTTCCAGTGCCTCACCACCCTCACAGTAAAGAATTTCTTCCTAATATTTAATCTAAACTATTCTCAATTTGAAGCCAGTCCTGTCACTACATGCCCTTGTAAACAGTTCCTCTGCAACTTTCTTGTAGACCCTTCAGGTACTGAAAGGCTGTAATAAAGTCACCCCAGAGCTTTTCCAGGCTGAACAATCCCAACTCTCTCAGCCTCACTTCTGCTCCTCTGCCTGTTCTGGTATTCTCGTCTTTCTAGCAAAAGTCTAATCTGCCCCAGGGGCATCACAGCTGTGAAGGTCTTCTGGGACACCACTCATTGCCAGCCCCAGCAAACTCCTGTCTCAGCTCCCAGTGTCTCCTGACAGTTTCCCGCTGTGCAGTAACACTGTGACGACAGCAGCTTATGTGGCACACCCATGTTTTAGCCCACCAAAATGTAGGCTGAGTGTAAGGTCACATGAAATCACAGTTCAGCGGTTTGCAGTCTTCAAAGCTGAATTTCACAGGCATGGGGAAAAGGAGGTCACCAGCTGCGTTTGCCGTGCTCATGAGTACAAACAAAAGTTTTTTCTGTAGGATTGTTGGGTCCTGTTTGCCATACAAAGCACAGGGTTGTGATTAAAAGATAAAGCTGTATAATCTCTATTTCCTCTAGTTTTCTGTCAGCTTAAGCAGTTTGTGAATCTCTCTCGTCTCTGGACTTTGGAATGGAATGAGATAGGAAATGCAAACTTTCCCAAATACCACTGCAAAAATCTATTCTTTCACTCCCAATGTGACTTCTCCAGTCAAATCCTCTTGCTTCTCCCTCTGACCTTGCTTCAGCATAGCACAGTCTCCTTCCCATCTATATTTGTCCTCCCTTATTCCTTTCTATCTGCACAACCATTTTGTTCTACCAATCCCTTTAAAGCTTCTTTTCTTCTTTCCAGCTATGTAATCCTACCTGGACTAATCACCAAGATAAAAAAACCAACCAAACAAAACACCAAAACCTGGAACATGCTAATTTTTACAAGAAAAAAAAAAACAAACGAAACCAACACACACACACAACAAAACAAACAAAAAGCAAAACCAAAAACCAAACAAATAAAAAGCAAAGCAAAAAAACCCAACCAAACAAAACCAAACTGGGGAGAATAAAAAACCAAACCAACTAAACACCACATAAGATTCATTCTCACACAGAATTTCCTGCCTATAGTGCTGTTTATAGAAAAGTATGTTCACGTGTGACTGTGATCCACCTGTGTTTTCAACAAAAATATGACATCGTGGACAAAATGACGCAGTGTTAATATTGAAACTATCAAGACATAGTTTGGTCTCTGTATGTAGACAGCAGTGTAAGAGTGTCATCTGTTCACAAGATCAGCTATGCTTATACAGTACCTGTAGATTAATTCTACTTGTGCTGGCAAAATTGTTCTGTCATCATAACTTATTCTTCCACTGCTGCATATGCACACACTTCCACATAAAATAAGGTCTCGTAGTGACATTGTAGCTCTGCCAAAATAACTGTGCACAGCTGAAGCATGTGTCAACCATAGCAATCAGAAATGACACCGTCCTTGGCCTGCAACTGTCAGTTATTCAGCAGAAGTGAGTAATTTAGATTCAATCTAATGACTTGCCTTTTTTAAAAGTAAAATAATAAATGATCAATAGCCAAGCAAATAATCCAATAAATTAATTTTTGTGACCATGGGGGGAAAAAAACATTCTGGCAAACTTGTTAAAACCATTTTTTACCATTAATTTATAAATATACCCCATAGAGCTGTGCAGAGTGCTACATATTAAATCATAATATGATGTTGCAGGTACCCAGTGATATGTTGATCCCAGAACAAAACAGTTTTGTGTTTTACAGAATCATTCAAAACCTACATACTGTACTCTACATTATAATGTGATAGATGTTTTGCTTTTGGAAGGCAAATATGACAAACATAAAATATTGCAAAATAGCCCTGCTGGAAAACCATATTAATTTATCAAGACAGGGGAAAAAGAGTTTCCACATTATTCCTGTGAATATCTTTTCATTTGAAAATAAGTACTGTTTTTAGCGGCTTCCTTTCTCACCTTGGAAAATGCCTCTGATATTTGATTGTCTCCCTGAGAGCTGTCTGACAGTCTTTGGAACCAAATCCTGTAAATCAACAGTTGAAATAGTTAGTTTAGTGTAATAGAATCACCTTTTAGTTCTGCTTTTGGTGAATTTAGTTTTGGAAACCATTTTACCTGATCAAAAATCCTGACTGACCATCTTCACAGTTGTAACAGGCCAGACATGATGTGACTGGGACACTCAAATATCCTAAACATTGTTTTGGCTTTCTGTTTAAACAATGACAGAAATCTGGAGTTTCAACGCTGCAGTTCCAGCATTGTGACCAAACATTGAGGAAAAAATAAGATTTCAATTATCTGCAGAAAAGAAACTGAAACAATTACAACTTGTAGAGTTCAAATCACTTTACTTCATGTTCACAATGCTATCTTAACTGAAATTTTTGACATTTAAAAAATTTGAATATTTCCTTAGTCTGTTGGATGAGTACAGTTCAGGATTAAAATGTGCTTCTCCTTTGTTGCACATTACTTTATGCACACTGCAATGAGAGAGATTTGTGACCGCTATTTGATGTATTTAATGGAAATGCCTCAACATTTGAAGTTTGACTTCAGGAATCAGTTAAAAGTAATTTTTAGCCATCTTCAGATGTCTAAATCATATTTTGCAGATTATTTACAAGTCCCTGATAATTGGGAAAAAAAATAACGTGTTGGCTCAACATGTAGTTTTTTCCTTATTTCTTGTTGCAATTTTTAAAATGATTGCTGCATTAGAGGACTGATTTTTGTTTTGAACAACATCTTTTATAGTCTAAGTACTCTAAAGCATGTAACAATATGAATGATAAGCAAATACTTCTTTTAGAAAACAAATATCACTGAGTTTATATGCTCGGCAGACAAGAGAATTGAAAAATTGACAGCAGTGACTGAAAGTGACAGTATTTTCCCATTTGGCTGTAGGGCATTTATCCTAGTAAACTGTCAAAGGACTTTACATACTGTGCAAATATGTTTGGTTTGTGCCAGCCATAATAAATGACTGAGGAGTAACAGAAGCTTGAATATTCTGTTAGCATCTTAACCTGTTAATACACATTTTGGACAGCGTTTTCCAGACACAAGCAAAGCCAGATATGCAATGCTACAAGTTTATGACCTCAACATAAATTACTCCACAGTAAAATAGAAAGAATTGAAATAACGCATCCTCAGGCAATAATATGAAAAACATGAATATATCTTTATCAAGCTTGATGCAAGGGGCAACCAGGTGAAGTAGGCTATTATTACAAGTGGCTACACATATGCCTAAATGTTTCCTTCGTATCTCACAATATGGATGCTATAGGTACCTGTGCAAGAAGCAGAGGCAGCAAAGTGCTGCTGAAGCTGTAATTACCTGGCCAATTGAACTTAGCATGAGTCTGAGCTGCTTCCAAAAGAGCAGGTCCCTTCCTTCCAGCTGCCCAAGGCCCATGCTCACCCTGCCCCCCTCTGCCCTCATGCTGGCAGAGGGTTCCAATGACCACGTGAAGAAGCTGGATCTGATCCTGCTGATCTCTAAGCTGGCAAAATAAAAAATAAGTTAGTTTCCCAGCTGGAAATTCCATGATTCACCATAGCTGGGTAAGCACCAAGGGCAGAGAAAAGTGGAATTTCCCCTTTCAATGGCAGCCCGTGCGGGCTCTATTTAAGTGACCTAGGGGCCAACTAGGGAACTTCTCCAAAATTTGAACATTTGATAGGCTTCAGAACAAAATAAAAAAACCTGATCCATGAGTAGCCTCTATTAGATCCCTGCCAGTGCCATCCCACATATATGATGGTATAATGCTTCTGTAGCTTGAGCAAAAATGCTTTCAGCCCAAGTACTGCAGTGTTTGTTAGTGGTAATTTTCTGAGTCCATACCAAATCCTGTCTTTATTCACTGACTGCAATGACTTTCCGCTTCCTCTTTTTGTTGAAATATAAAATCCACTTAAGTCTTTTAAATGTTTGTCCTTGCTCCCCTTAACTGACCAGGCTGTATGTTCAGGGAGGTACAGCACTCAGTTTTAACTGGAACTGCATTTTAGAGTAGCCTAATTGTTGAGTTTCCCCCTGCTGTTTGCAAACCTTTTGGAAAAGGGGAGTAAATCTTGTGAATGTGGTTTCTGTGTGGGGTTTTTTTGTTTTATAATGCCCTAACTTGTATCCAGAGAGCTCATGCAAAAAGGAGATCAGTTAACCAAAAAAAGGACTCACAACAGAGCAGGTCAGTTACAGAACAGAAAATATACTTTACCGTTTTGTCATTAAGCAACATGTAGTATTCATTTAGCATATCATAATAGCTAATTATTTTCTGTGCTCCGTATGGTATCACTATTATTCAGTTAGGATAAATGGGAGAGCAATCTGGGTAAGAGGGAAGAGGTGTCCAAACCTTGGAGTTTTTGTTTGTATGCTTATTTGTTTCCAGGCAAATTCAAATGCTTAGCACTAGAAACCTAGAATGGGTTCTTTCAATATGCAGAACTCCCAGTCACCTCCAAATATTTACACTATTTACATCCATGTTAAGACTGATTTCTGTCAAGGATGTATTATCCCTTTACATGCTATGTTTTTTTATTTACTCAGTGAATGTTAGTACTTACCAGTACAAGGACTGACAGCTTTGTGAAGATTACATAAAGGGCATATGAAGATGAAAAATATAATCAATATTTAACCTTTCTGTGCTTCTGTGTGTACCATGTAAACACACACCTGCTCTATTTATGGGGTTTGCTTTTAAGCAAAATAGTGGATGATTCAAAAGTGAGCAGAATAGGATGAGTTTGAGACCTTTAAAAAAAATCAACATTCTTGTCAAAATTACTATCAACTAGAGTCATTTCCCCTTGTGCATCTCACAGACACAGGAGGAGACAATTCCTTGTTCATCCTTCCTCTCAGATAGGTAGCTGTAATTGACTTCTCCCCATAAGCAAACCTCTTTGATCTTTTCTTCACAGCTTTGAGATAGCTTTACAGATAAAGATCAAAGGCTCTGTGTCTTGAACGTTTGGTGTCATGGGTTACCACCTCCAGCTCCAAACTTCCTCGTCTCCCATCATGAAAGCCATTGCAGGGGGTGGATAAGAACCCAGAGCAGATGAGGGGCTGCAAGCCGCTTTCTTGGACCAGCAGCAACTGAAGCAGTTTGAGGCACCTCAAGAATTCAGCTGTGTTTCTTGCAAATTTTGTGTATTTGACACATCACAGCCATTGAAAACACCAGCTCCAACCCTGCTGGCTGATTCCAGCCTGCATTTCCTTGCAGAGAACTTCCACTCTCGCTGTTCCGTGTAGCATCTGATAGAGGGGTGTGTGCATGTGGAGATCTGAAGCACTTGAAGGAGGTCTAATGAGAGGATTTAGAGGCTTTCTGTATTTAGTATTTCCTTTTGCTTTCTACTAAGGAATTAGAAGGGAGGTGGAAGTAGGTAGAGTTGTTTTATATCATTTAATTGGATTGCCTTAGATGCACAAAACTGGCAAGTAATATGAAAATACATCTTATGAAGACACTCACTTAGTTCACCAAGATCCATCTTCTTCCACAAAGACCATGTCAGGAGCATTGTTTTCATGGAAGCCTAGCACAGGAAAGGTGGTACTTTTCAAGCTTGTTAATTCAGTTTGAGAAGATATTTCAAGATAAGAGCTTCAAGCTTTTCAAAATCTCAAGTGGTACCATTATGTGCTAGGTAAGCAGGTTCTTCCCACAGAAAGAAGCAGTTTTCCCCTTTGTCCAGAGACAATAACTTTCTTTCATAATTTGGTCACCTGCATAGCTGTTTATAAAACTGAAGGAGAATAGAAACACGAAACAAAGACCAGCTGGAGAGAAGGTGGTGGAATAATTGTCCTGTGAGAAGCCATATGGGAGGACATGCAGTTCCCTCTTTAGTTTTGTATTTTAATGTGAGGTTTTTTTATTATTTTTTTAATTTTAATTAACTTTAATACTTTTTATTATTGCAATGTAATAATTTTAAATTTTCTGCTCTTTGAGTTTTGTACTTATCTTCTAATAACTTAGCTTTTATTCTCTCAATTCCAATATACTCTTCCTTGCTTTCTCTTTTGTTGTTCTTTTCCATAAAACTTTATAGCTGAGGCAGGTAGATATTTTGGAAGATTTTTTTTGTTTGTTTTAAGTCTAGATTTGCACTTACTAAATCCCATTCTAGGTTTCCAATGTTAAACATTTGAATTTGCCTGGAAAAACAAATGAAAATTCTAACAAACAACTTTTCTTATTTTAATGTGATCTGCCTTTCTCAAGACAAAAATGAGTGCTACACCTACCCACAGTCTTAGTTTAAGTGAATGGATAGTAATCATCTTCTGAAAATGTAACTTGCTAGACACAGAACTACAGGTTGTCCTGTCAGTGAGAAACAGATGTATCCAAAAAGGTATAAAAACTGAAACTGGTGTGAAAATTGTCTGATTTGCAGTGTGATTATATTTTTAAATTATTTTTACTATTTTAAAACTAATTCAAATTCATCAGTTAAAGACCTAACTGATGTTAGGAGGAGGAGAAGGAACATACAGATCCCTTAGTGTTGAATGTGTCAATATTGCTTGCAAAGCTGTCTTTGCAAACATGTTTGAATATATCATGTTCAAAATTCCTCCCTTCTTTAACTAAAGAAACTGGTTTGTGAGTACAGATGGGGATTTTTCAAGAGGCAAACCAGCAATTTAAGAAGGTATAATTCTCATCCTCCAGATAAGGAGAAATAAGCAGGCTTGTAATATAGAAAATTTCCTATGAATCACTTAAAATTGTTCCTTGTTTTGCCACCACTCCCTACTGGTGCTGCAGTCAGCCCTGTTTCCAAAAACATTACCAGGGCTCCTCCCAGCTGCAAGTGCTCCCAGCCAGACACCTTAAAGCAATTGTGCCCCTCTGAGAGAGGCCCTCCAGAGACCCTGCAAGATAGACACTCTTGCTATGGGCTGTCTCTCCACATGACACAGGCAGCTGTCCAGATAAAATACTGACAACCAGCGTGTGCTCTGAAGGTGCAAAGTACCAGATTCACTGTGCACAAGTGGGTGAACTGCACTGCTCATGCACACAGGAGATCCCTCTGTTTCCAGGAGCAGGGAGGTCATGACCACTGGGGAGCCATTCATGCTGACTGCCCTGAGCCATAATACACGTATCTACATAATATATATTTGTAAATGTCTTCACAGATTTATAATGCCTAAAAATACAATTTCTCAAAAACCAGTCTAAATGGTGGGAGAATTCTGTATTGCACAGATCTGAAATTAAGACAGACTCATGTTTCTCAATCTGGTGACTCTGTACCTCATCTCATGTCTGAGTTGAAAGTTTGTTACACACTCTAATCTTCATTTTTCTCTTCAAAAATTATTTTAATGTTGGAAAGCTCTTATAGGGTTGTGTGTATGCAAAAGAGCCGAGGGCTTCCAGCTGATATTTGAAGGTGGGGATGTGTCACAGGCCAGGTCTACTCATCATCCTTCCTTCACCATCATGTATTCCTCATACGCTGAGCTGTGACCAGATCAAAAAGAGGGTGGGCTTGTTTCATTTTGATTTATCTCAAGGGAGCTCTGCCAGTCCTTGAATAGCAGCAAGGTATTTTGTGACAAAGAAAATCCTTCTTTCAGGAAATATGGTATTTACAGTGGTAAGACTTTCCATCTTCCTTCACATATGTATCACAGCTGGTGACCTCATTGTCAATAGATCTGATAATTCTGAATTACTGGAGTTTCAATTTGGTAAAATATGAAAAATAGCAACACAAGGTTAAAAAGTGTTTCACTTTAGGATTGCCTTTTTTTGTTATTCCCTCCAACATGTAGAATTTCTAATGTATTTGTAAGAAACTTAAAACATTTTAGAAGCACCTACAGCCAAGACTTCCAAACTTCTCATTTGCAGAATTTTGAAAATCTATTCTGTGTGCATTGAGTTCCTGATCAAAGGGTTCCAATCAGTCTATACTTGTCACAATTAAACTGGATCTCACAATATCTACCTATTGCTGAAATGTGTTTTCAAAGTTTAGCAGTAACACAGACTGCACCTTTACCTGCATGCCTGATTTTACATAAAAGCCTCTCAACCAGATTTAATGAAGAGTTGGAGCTTGTAGTTAAGAAGCAACTTTAAGTTTGACCTCTTGATTATCTTTAATTACATGCAATGGAAGGTAAAACTAGAATTACTTACACTTTTTATTTACAGTACTAGCTGACTGAGGTCCTAGAATGTTTGTATTATCTGCTCATCCCAAGGGAACACTAGAGAATAAATGTGAGTTGGTAACAAGGTCCTGACTCAGATGTGTTGTGAAGAAGGGGGGTTGTAGTTATGCACCTGAAGTAAGGGCTGCCTGCATTGGGCCATGGGAGCCCCTACTTCCTAGGTACTCTCAGGGCTGCTGCTCTGATAAAGTCCTCCCACAATGAACTTCTTTACTTGGAGTATAATCTCAAGTATATGAAAGCCATACAAGTATTTTAGTGCTAGTCAGATATGTAGATTCAGGCAAAACTTGAAGTGTATAAATGCCCTTTTGTACCTCACTTTCCTCATTGCTCTAGAGTGGTCTTTGGGTTTGGGCTTGAATCCCTTAAGATTTGGATAATCTGCTTCTCATCTTTTCTTCTGTCTCTCTAGGAACACAAGTCAGACAGCTCTTTGTAAAACTTTTCAGTTGTTGCCTCTTATATGTTCTGGCACCTCAAGAAATCTGTCTCCAGCTAACTGGACAGACTGGTTTTTGCAGCTCGTTCAACTCTGTGGGTCAAAGGGGATTCACTTGAACTAGAGATCAGCTGTGCTTGATGACTTCCTACACTTCCCACTTACAGTGCACTGGTTATCTGCTTCCTCTCACAGGCCTCATACAAGTTAAATCGTCTGGGGGCAACATACAAGTGTTCTAATGACACCTATAAGAGCTATGTAACTTTAAAGACTGAAAAAATTCACACAAACACATATTAGGTACTCTCTAATTTATCAAAGTTGTAATTAGAAATCTAAATACCTCCATAAAAAGAATAAGAAATAAGAGATACAAATTCTTAGGAAATTTGATTACGCAAAAATGGGAATATTTTGATTTCAGTCCATCTGCATGGAAAAAATGTAATATTAGCAGCAGCACGTGGTTAACTCTAAACACACCCCTTTTTTAATAGAAATATGTAATAAAATTATTTTTTAAGCTGTAGCATTATTCAAGGCTCACCCATAGAACACCCATGATGCTCTAATCGATTCACCTAAATATGATTAAATGAAAAGCAAACTAATTCGGGCACTTGTATTTATAATTTTTGTGGTGGGTTTTATTTGTGTTCATATGTGAAGATTCTTTTAGCAACTAAATGACGATGTAGAATAAAACCAGTAATGTGAAAAACGCCCATCTTTTTTCAAAATAAAACCATAATTTTGTTGATGTAAAGATATACTGATGTCAGCCATGGGCAATAAGGAATATTTGGGCATAAATCTACAACTGCGTTGTTTTTGTTGAGGTTTGAGTTCTATCTCTAACAAACAACAGAAGAAATGTAACTGATGCTGACATGCATCCCTAATTGAAGTCTGGCAAGCCTTTCTGAAAGAAGCACAAACACTTGCAGACAATCATTCTCCCCAAACTAGAACTAAACCATTTAAATCTCCTCTCATTCTCTTCATTCCTCATTACTTTTCATTTATAGACACTGCCAGGTGCCAGCTGGGGCACAACACAGAAACAGCAAACTGCAGAAGATGGCTATTTATGATGTTTCAAGCAGAACCAGAAGCTGAATCTGTTAGGAAAAAAACCCCAACAAATACCACAGAAAAGCAGAAGTTCTTCTGAGCTTTTTACCTCTGATTTGATGTATCTGGCTAGTTTAGATAAGAATTCAAGCTACTCTTACAGATGTAGTGCATTGTTGGAAATTTTGGAACATTTTGCTGTATACCTGTTTCTCACAACTATAAGTAATTAATTTCTTTATATCAGCAGGTAACACCATATCGTTTTGCTGTAAATTAATAGGTTGAGTTTTCAGCAGAACATGTGCTTGGGAATTATTTGTCCATTATTTTCATATTTAAGTGTCCCATATACTGTCAGAAATCAGAGGACATTCCCATTACAGCTGTGCAGTGTTGTAAGGTCAGTTCTAGATAAAATGCTAACATTTAAATATTCTAAACTATTCATTTAGGCAATGATTTATTTTCTCCTGATGCAGTTCCTCTTAAATAGATTGTTTAAAACTGTACTTAATTGTATTAAGAAAAAGGCTAACACAAATAATGCTAACAAGCTCTTAAAAAGGGAGGAAAACTTCATGCACAAATGATTTAACAATCAAACTACTTACTGTAGATATGTTAAGCTTATTTTTCTTAATTTATATAAATGTCTGTTCAACCACTTGGTAATTTAATGCTGGCTTTGTTTAATATCTTACAGGAAGCTTCAAAAGATGGTGCATGACATCAAGAAAAATGAAAGTGGAATAATAAACAAGTTCAAAAAGTAAGTTTGCAATGCCTTTCCCTAGTTTTACCAATCTGGGGAAATTCAGATTACAAGCATAGTGTTGTATAGTCTTTTTGAGATGGCACCATGTATTCCAGAAGGATGTACTTCAGTGTATGTAGAGCTTTGGTTTAGACTGAAACGAAGAATTGTCATCAGTATTAAGACTATCAAAAAGTAGCTGCAGAACTGGAGTCCAATGACAGGTTGTGTTTGTAGCCTTGAAGAAACAGTATTTGAATGAAATGCCTTTTTCTGAAATGTTCTCTGAGAATGGTCATCACTTGTTTGCCTATGTGCCTTGCTCATTTAGGCAACTGTTTAGGCTTCCTGCTGCAATTAAGTTGAATTTGAGCTCCACTTTGAACCAACTGGTCAGACATCATAGTTAAAATTCCCATAAAAATGCTAAGTTCTCCTGTGTTTCAGTCTCCTAAAACGAAATCTGGCATTACCTAGCATCTTTATTCCACTAAAATGTGCTGAACAGCATGTATATTGGTGTCATGTGCATGAGAGTGTCATAAAATATTCATGCATATTTACACATAGAAAAAAATTCCAGTAATTCTGCATCCTTTTCAAATGAATACACTATTCACTGTTTCCAGTCAAACATCTATTTAAAGCAATTAGCTATTTAGCACACTTTTCTTCATGCAACAGCTCATTTGCATTGAACTTCCATTTGGATGCGATTTTCCCATTCAGAGGTCTGTCTTTCCATGGGTCATTGGCAACAAAAGTATTAAGTACTTTTAGAAGTTAATTACTAAACCATAGCTGAAGTGTTTCCAGGACAACCATATTAAATTTTGGAAATACAGCTCTTGTACATAAAAGCACATAGAAACATTGTTTAACATAGTTCTTCAAGAGGGACAATGATGGCTCAGTTCAAGGGAAAGAGCCAATTCCCGGTGTGCATGAAGCCATCAGTCAGCTGTTGGCAGAAGCAGTAGGGCTCTGCCCAGTTTGGCTGTGCAAGAGCTCTGGAAAGCCAGGCTGGCTCAGCTGTTGCTGGTGTTTGTGGGGCAGCTGCTGGACCTCCCAGAGGAAGGGGGATACACTCCTAGGAGCAGCAGGACTGCTTGGGTCTCCTGTTCCTCAGGCAGGAGTAGTAACCTTGGGCTGCAAGCCCTCCTTTATGCTCTCGTCTCCACAGCTATGTTTGTGTCCACAGACCTTGAGCAGGCTCTGATGGTAAAACAGCTGATATATCAGATAGATTCTTGAGATAATTTTTTCCTTTACTCACCCTCTTTAACACCTCTGCAATTTACAGTTGATCACAGTCACTTAGTGTACTTACTTATTTCCACACAAGCACAAAAGGAGATTTTCCCTTAAAATTACCGTTTCAACTACTTGTGATTTTAATTTAATTTAGGTGTGGTTTTGTTTTTAACACGGTGTGTATGTAAATAGACCACTGTGTTCAGAGACCCATCTACAAAGAACTCAGTTTCACCTGGGACCTGCTCACGGGGAAGAGCTGCTAGGCTGTCAAGGCTTTTGGTGGGTTTTTGGAGGGGAAGAGTTTGAAGAGGGTTTCTTGTAGTTGTTGCTCTTTAGTAAAGGGTGGCTCCCTACTTCACGGTAGTAGTTTAAGTGTAATTAATAATGTTCCAGTAGGCCCAGTTCAAAAGCCTCAGAGAGGAAAGCAGAGAGCAGCAACAACAGAAGCATCTCAAGTTTATCATTCGAGGCTACAAACTGTCTCCCATAGTTGTCTGAAAATGAATTCTGTTGTTCATCAGTTGTCCTGACTGTGTGTCCTTCCTAGAGAATAAGAGGGGAAGAACAGAAAGGGAGAAGTAACACAAGCCAAATGCAGCACAAGCTGGGAAGTCCATCATTAAGTGTCAGCGACAAGATTGCTGCTATAGCACTGCAATTCTTTGATTCACTCAAGATATATAAAAAAATAAGAACAGGCTCATAACAACTCTCTTAATGTATGAGTGCAGCACAAAGCTCATGTTTCAACTCTCCCAGTTATAATACAAACTGAGGTATGAAAACATATAACCTTTCTGATGCTACTGTGATTCATCTGAGTCATATTAATCTTTTTTGCAGTTATGAAGATGAGAAATTTAGTTTTTAAAAATTGAAAAATGTTTAATATTTGCACACAACTTCAGAACTCAAGTCTTGAACCCAGCACATGAGACTTGCAATAAAAGCATGAGTCAATAACACTGATAAGGATATGGACAAGAGGTGCTAAGCTTTACAGAATTAGAAGTGGCTCTGTTCCTCCCTATGTGCCCTTTGAAGACTTTTTGTTTGATTACAGATGCTTTCTCTAAAACATATGGTTATCTAGTTGATCACTGCTTCCATTTCAGTTAAAGGAATATTTTACTAAATGTCAAGGTTCTAAACATGAATGAAGTAGGAAAAATCTTATTTAAAAGGGGTTTTATGTAGCATGGATTCGTCTATATGCTGGGGAAAAAGGTCAAACCTATTATAAATGAAAATAATTTTAGAGAATTCAAATAGTGTACTTGCTTATCTGAAGCCTAAAGTTGTCACACAGATCTATATAGTGAGCCTCTGCTACGCAAATAAAAAGAATTATCAAATATTCATTATATATATTGGGCTTCTTAGCAGTATTTGTTAAAACACTTCTAAAATCTGGATTGACTCTTGATTATGCACAAATGTAAAAGTTCTTGCATCTAGACTTTTGCTCTCCGGTCTAGTTCATCTGTGGAGTGCAGGTGGGGAGGGATTCATCTACTATCCATTTGTGTCATAAAGGTCTGTGGAAAGCAGGCTGAACAGTCCTGGTAACAGGAAAGAAACTGACTGGTTGTTTCTTTATTGCTTAAAAAATCCTGTTTGTTCCCCATTCTGACTCAACATTTTCTGGCAGTAAAAATATTGGCCACTACAGGATAGCAGTCACCTGCTTGCCCTTAATCACATGCAAAACTGTTTACAACACTGAGTCCCAGCTGCTGTGCAGATCATGGTGTCAAGGAGGATTATGTACTCAGGTGTAGAAGCAATGAGTGTAGCCAGCATTGCATAAACAATAAGAGCTGTGGGCATTTTTTTCATATTCACATCCTTGGTAATACAGAACAGGGAAGCAGAGAAATCATAGGTTTCATGCTGCAGGTTGGTTGCCTGTGCTTGAAACACACTGTAAAGACATAACACTCACCTGTAAATCATAAGCTTTGAGCCTCTAGGCTTTGTTCAGTGGAATGCTGGCTCCACTGAAGTGAATGCTAAAAGTTATACTGCATGTACAGCAGAGTCAGGACTTCATCCTAAAGTTTTGGTATGTGCTGACCTACCGTGTTGAATAAGAAATGAGAAGTTCAATTTACTCACCTTGTATATCACATCCTATCAAAACTTCATTCACAAAGTGAATGAAGTGATTTCATCAGAAATCATGGGCTTTTAGTCATGTGTCTGACTGCACACAATCCAAACATGTCCCTTTCTTGAAGTCACATTTGCCTTGTGACCTGAAAAATGGAAAGAAGATGCTTTACCCAGCTTTTTAATTGGTTCTTTGCTTCAGATTTGTGTGGTCCATTTTTCTATACCATTTATAACTTAGGCAGTAACTTTAGACAGAAAAACAGCCATCATGTCACTAAATGTCTCTTCAACCTGCATAGCTGCAACTGGAAGGGATCTGTGGTCAAACCCTTGGCAGGGGGAAAAGTGGTATTTTATGACCCAAATGATGAGAGAAAAGAACTAAAATCAAGCTGTACCACACTTAGAAAAAGAAAACAGGAAAAAGTACAATACCTAATTTTATCTGTTTTTCTGAAGAAACATGAAAATCACTGTGTAACTGAATAGAACATTTTGAGTGTCAGGATTTTTATTAGTATAACTGCCATAGCACATTGTAAGAACATGAGTGAAAGAGCAGTAATAACACTTCTGAAAAAAACCCCTTTCAGTTTAATTTTATCTTCTACAATTGCCACATACATCCAAATCTGTAACAAACTATTCCCCTAGGTTCTGAGAACACAGGTCAGGAAAAGTTTCTCTGTCCACTGCATCACACCTCTTGGAATTCTAAAAAATGCTTCTGGCAAAATTCAATTAATTTATTGTTTAATCACAAGTGTGATGATCTACTGCACTTAAAGCCAATACTTACTATAAATATTCAACTCAGTAAAGATATCAATATAATTTTTGTAAAAACTATTACATTAAAATGGTTCCTAAGAAGGGAGTGGACTTTGTACAGACTTAACAATAGCAAAAGTGAAGGACTTTTGAAAGCAAAGAGTTTTCAGGCATATTTTAAATGCTGGGGGAGTGAGCAGAAACACTAGTGGGGAAATGGACCTGTGGGAAAATTAAGTGCTACACGTATAGGGCTACTTCTGCATACATTTGGTTACTTTTCTGGGCATAGCCTCTAAACAACCAAGTGTTGCTGGAGCAAAACACCCAGACCTCTAATGCAGTTTATTTAAAAATTCTCCATTTAATGCAGGAAAACAAAAATGTTCTACGAATTCAAAGTATGTAATTAATACTTGCGGTTCCTACAGGACCACCTATGTGAGAAAAGTTAAGCACATGCCTAAATATTTTGCTGGCTCAAGGTCAGCATGATATAGAGGGGAAATCTTGGAACACATTGTTTTAAAATGAAACAGTTTACTCTCTTAAAAGTTGTTATGCATTTCTGTACCATGCATTCTGCTCTTGTGTGAGATGACTATATAACCCATTGTATGAAATGTCTCAAATGCTACCGGGTTATTTGTTGAAGCTACAACGTACATACTAGGATTAAATACATTTAAATATGCATACTCAGTTGGATGGCATTTGATTCTTTCAGTCCTTGCTCATTAACTTAAGGGAACAGGACACTGTCAATTGCCATTCTGCAAGGATCTGTGTGGATAATCAGGTCAGAGTCTGCAGTAGCTGGGTAACCACGCCTTGGCATAGGGTTGTGTCTTCTGAGCTTGTGTTGTGGTTTGCACATTGGGTAAAGCTCTGGCTCCTGTGAAGCAAAGCTCCAGCTGACTTCAAAAGAGCCTGGATTCCCGTTCTGGCACTCAGCAAATCATACCAGTATGGTTAAAATTACTTTTTCAGTGGATTTGAATTTTAGAATAAATAATGTATTTGAAGAGATTCTAGCAAATATAGATGTGGCCATGAACTCTTTCAGCTCTGTGACAGAAACATTATTTCTTTTCTTCTATTGATATTCAGGTTCCAAAATGAACAAGTGGCCTTAATTTGCAAAACTGGGAAAGATACTTGGGATCGGTATGCTATTCCATAGCTGCACCATAGCATGATAGGCTGCTTAGACATGGACCTCTGTTCTGTACTTCGTGTGCTTTCGTTGTAACGCATTTACATTTTCTGCCAGGGCCACTGCCAGGATTTACGGGGCCTGGGACCACGTGTGGAAGATTTTTGCTTAGTGGCTTAGAAATATGTAATGTTGCTTAAGCCATGTACTTTATACTATGACCCAGACAGCCTCTTTCTGTTGCCTCAGTTCCACTATTTTCCAAGACTCCACCATTTCTGAGCAACTCATGATAGAAATGTTGCAAAGTATGTCAAGAGATCTAGGTCTACCGTACCTAAGACCTGAGATGTGCCCTGGCAGTGGCCCTGGGATTTTCTTTCTAACATGGCTGTGCTAACCTGGACAGAAGACCAGAGCAAGGCTGTTGAGAATGCTTTTTAATTTACTGTTTGGACACCAAGTTATATTATGCTGCAGGAAGTTAAAACCTCAGAGGAGGCAGCTATCCATCATTAGTATTGTTAGTAATGAACAAAGCAGATTGACATTGCAAAAATAATCTCCTGTTTGTTTTTTATTTGTTTTGGAGGGGTTGGGATTTTCTGAACTTTAGCAATGCCCGCACCACGTGCATGGGGTATTTTTGGTGACTATCTGAAAAACAAAATTGAATTCAACTCAGAAGTATCCAAAGCATTTCTCAAAACAGACAGGGAAAGTTTGTAAGTTGATGTGGTAGTGCCAGCATGCCACCCCCCTGAGCTACAAAGGTATTTGAACAATGATACCTAAGCAGCAAGCTCAGGATCTAAATACCGAGTGTCAAATTCTTGAGGTAAAGCAAAATTTGTAGACACTCTTGCTGCAAGATCACAAGAAAACATTTTTAATTGTTTGTGAATTTTTTAATAATTTGCCTATTTTCACAAGTTAATTTGTTAGGAGCTGACTGAAGAATGAGTTAAGCCATCAGTTAAGTGGACAAATCTTTAGGTCCGTGGTGAGGTCTCTTCACTGCTATGGGGAAGCTGTCAGACAGTGTTTAAAAGTCACTTTAAAGAGTAATTTTAATGTCATTAATTGTCTTGATGTTCTATCTGGCTACAAAAACAAAGGGTTGTGGTTTTTTTCCTCTGCAGAGGCATCAGTGTGGCCCCTGATGTCACACTGTTCATCTTGACTTTAAACCCAAATTGTTCACCTTTGTTGCAGGGTAATGAATTATTTCAACTGACTGTAGTTCAATGTCTTCTGTGGACAGCTGCAAGTTAGCAAGGAGGAGTATACATGACAGCACGTGTATATATGTGTTTACACATATATGTGTACTTCTGCTTGCTAAATATATATAAGTGTACATAGATATGAGCATGTATAGGCATAAAGATCCTTTCTGTATTTCTATTTTATTGATTCTATTCTTCTATTGATTTACTTGGTATTACAAATGCCATTATGACAGTTTGTACCCAAAAAGGGATGCAACATCTTAATAAGTAGAAACAGAATCTGGCACTGAGAGACCTGGTATACGTTTAAACATTAATCAGCAAATAAAGTGCATGCAAAATGACAGTTCTAAAAATACGAATGGAGAGTGCTCCACCACTTTCTTATGCCATGGGCTTAGTAAAGCCTCTGTGAACCTGAACAGATTTTCATCTTCCAGTAAATGTTAATTTATCTCTGTCCCCCATCTTATCATTTTCTGCAAATGAAGAGGAAGGGGGTGAGCAAGGAAGCTTTCAACATATGTTCTTAGTAAAATAAAAAAGTTTAAATCTCAGATTCTATTTTAATATTTTATTAGTTTCTCACTTTTCAAAGCATTCTTCTGCAGCTATTTGCTAAGCATCTGTGATGGTAATCTGTATTTCTTCAGCTGCAGGTATCTTTTTTATCAGCTTTTTTATGTCTCTGGCTAATGCTCCCTTCTAGTGAATGTTACTTATGAGATCATAAATGTAATAATTATCATTTACAGGCTTAAAAAAAAGCCACCACCAAGTCTACCACAAAGGGATTATGCTTCAGGTAAGGCTGTAAATTTAAACTGCATGTCTGTGTAAATTTGCTATCTATATGCCTAACAGTATTTCAGTGAGACATTGCCTCATAATTTGTTTTTAATGAGAGAACAGGATACCGTTATCAACAACTCTGAAGGTAGTTCACACCTCTGAAATGAAAGGCAAGCAAAAAAGGATGAATTGTGCCAGCCAAGAATAGCAAGTAACTACTCTTTCAAAATCAGTCTTTATCAGGGTTCTGTATCTAGGCTGCTGTAAAAATAGAGGAGAATTTGCATCCAGTCCCTCCTCGTAGAAACTGTGATGTGAAAGTAAGTAGGGAAAAAATCGAACAAATGCATCATTACAGATTCAAAATCTCAATATTATTAATGTAATAATGACATCATGAATTATCCTAGAGGTAGACCTCTACTTGCTTGTCATAGAGCACTGCCCACAAACGAGTTCATGGCTATTTTTACAAGTGAACAGCTGTCTTGTTAAGACAAGAACCGAAGCAAGGAGGACAGAGTTTGGAAGTTATCAGGTAACTGTTCCCTGTTTAATATAAACACTTGTAATAAGTGTGCTGTCTTGGCACTTTAACCAAGAAACAAGTAGGTACAGGGCCCAGAGGTCAGCAAGAGTTTCATTATCTAGAAATTGTCACCCGTACTTAAAAATGAGACGCATTAGGAGGACACTGTGGGTAAAGTGCATGTCTGCTGTTCGGACCATGTGCAGTTTGTCATTTTCTAATGCTTCCCAACAGCTCTGAAACAATTTGTCAAAAACTAGAAAGAAGGCATTTAATTTAATGTTCATTCCAAATCAGATATGTTGCTCAGAACCATTTTGGAAATTTTGATCACTCTTTTTTAACTGAACATGATAAGTATAAATTGAAAAAACAAACTAAGATAACCTTTTACGTTCACCATTCCATCTCCTTAAATAACTCTAATGTTTGGTTTAGAACATGCAGACAATGAAGAGGATCAATGGTCAGATGATTTTGTAAGTACATATTTTGGGGTAGTAGGAGGTTACTGAAGGAACAAGTTAGCTCAAGAAATAATAAGAAGAGTTTCTTTTTGAATCATCTACTTGTGGTTGAACTTAATACTACTGAAATATTATCCTATTTGTTACATCAGCTTTATTCACAAGTAGCCACTGATTTTTAGCTACCTCAATTTTTTTGCATTAACTTAGAAGTACTTTTAGAAGCACTATCAATAGTAGCTATGAATGCTAAACTTTCTGGACAATTAAGCACATGACATCAGTTTAGGGGACTTCTCAAAGTGAACAAGAATTTCAGAAACCAGTAAGATTTTTTTATTTGGGGGAGGAAGGGCAGGAGGTAAAAGCAACTTCTTTCTAAAAATGAAAACCTTCTGCTAAGATTTTAGAAAACCTTCAAGTGAAGGGTTGTCAGCCACGTGGTGCAACTCTCAGCCTGAAGTGACTAGTTTCCTTCTGGAGTCAGATTTCGACTACCCTTTTAGCAGGAAAGGGAGAGGAAGTGACAACACACATCAAAAGTCACAGCTGGAACTAGAAAGGAATTGTCCTGTGAAAGGAACAAGCTGTTGGTCCATAATTTGAAGACTGAGCTCTTGAGGTGAAAGGACTCCTTGGAGATAGCAAGAAGACAGGGAACTCTTGGAAGGAGCAGAAGGGGAGGAGGTGGGAGTGGCTGTTTGTTTAAAGAGGAAGCATTAACAGGGAATATGATGTGTCTGTTCAACATTGTTGTCATTTAGTTATCATACCTATATGCAGCATATCCTGCAAGGATATTTGTGTCATACGTTGCTATGAAGCCAAAAGTATGCTATGAGATGAGAAATGGGAAGTTCTGTCTTTTTAGGACAGTGATTATGAAAATCCAGATGACCACACTGACTCTGAGATGTATATGGTCCCCAGTGAAGAGAACCCTGATGACAGCTACGAGCCACCCCCAAGTGAGAAAGAGAAAAAGAAGATTCCCTCTGCATTCCCTATTTCTAGGGGTGAATATGCAGGTAGTTATGGAATAGTTAAGTATGTCATCTTGATAATTTCTTTTTGATCAGTACCAAAAGAGAAGTTACCTTAAATGGACTAATCTGTCTTTCCTTCAAGAGTTTGCTTTTAATTCTGATACTCAGGTCTTAAACATTCAGGGGTATGATTTTTTTTTAATTGCAGCATGAAACAGGTTAGTATTGCTGGTAGTGATATTTATAATTTTAATATAATGTATTCTAGAGACTTAGATGTCTATGAACTACAAAATTCAAGCAGAGGTATGGGAGATACTGCTAACTTGGCTCCACATTAATCTACATATATTGATGCAGGAATTCATATTGAAGGTTAGGTACATAAGACCAGACAGGTCCCTTTGCAATCTTCTCTGTTTCTCCAATCCTTAGTCCAACAACAATAAAACAGCAGCCCAAATATTCACTCCTTATTGTCCTTCAAAATTGGTACTGAGAATGATAAATATCCTGAAAAACAGGACAGGATCAAGATTTTATTTACATCTGTTCAGTATAAGGGCATTTTTTTCTTTCTGTTTTGATTCTTTTCAACCATGGACAGATTTCATTGAACTGAATGTAAGTTAGCTTCAGTTAGATGAAGATTTGAGGCATGGAGGAAAGAAACATTGACATGATGCCTGCTTGCATTTTTGTATGATACAAGACTGTTACTGGTTGTAGAATATTCATCAAAGTGTTAAAATACCACATAAGTACTCACAGAAGTTTATCAGCACTCCACCTGTGTGTTCTTTGCAAAGGGAAGGACTTTTTTAAATGACACCCAGAGAACCTGGCATAATTTATACTCCAGTCCCACCCAGTGTTGTTTTTCTCATATGTCTCATATGGACTACACCACCCAACCACCACCACCTCCCCAAGGAGTTAAACAGTTGTTCATACAACAGTCAGTGTCTAAGCACCCTCTGCAGCCTGATGCAGAGGGCTAGGCTGCTGCCTAGGACCTGTTTGCACACAAGTCTTAACATCAGGACCAGCTATGCTCAAGTCTGCCTTTTGACCTGAGCCACCATAAAGACTTGTTTGCACAGGCAGTAGAAGAAGGTGCAGAGGCTAATGTGTAATTTTTACTAAAGTTGCTGTTTTCTATCACATTAAAAGACAATCGCACCGGTCACCAGCAGCTTCCTCCCATCAACAAACCTCTCCCAAGTACACCCAGTCCAGCCATGTCCAGACCAAAGAAACCAAGTGTACCATCCCTGCCATTGCCATCTCCTGCTGCAAAACCAAAAGTACCACCAAAGCCCAAGGAGTGCAGTGATGATGAGGTAAGTTTTACAGATATACTTGTTTTGACTGTTTAAATGTCATAGCAATGCCACGGCCAATCTTTCTTAGTCTCTATAGTACAAATCATTCTGTACATCACAAACAGCGACCTGCAAGTACCATACTGATTCCTAGTGGATACCTGCCTGCTTTGAGTATCAAGCAGATTTTTTTAGATCATGGAATACCTTCTGATCATCCATAAACTGCAGTCAATGGGGAGAGAGTAACCTCAGAGGCTACTCCAGGACTAAAGGGAAGGCAGGACTTTCACCCACCAGTCTAGAACTGAAATAATTTGGTAAAGAATGACAGAATCACACAGAATCACAGAATCACCAGGTTGGAAGAGACCTTCAAGATCATTGAGTCCAACCCTTGCCCCAACACCTCAGATAAACTAAACTAAACCATGGCACCGAGTGCCACATCCAATCTCTTAAACACATCCAGGGATGGTGATTCCACCAACTCCCCAGGGTTTTCAGTCTCTGGAACTCCCTTCCACATAGGATGATAAATGTCTGAAATAGGTTGCACTGTGAAATGGCAACTATTGTAAACTGCTGCCACGACTTCAATCCCAACAGTTTGTTGATGTGATGGAGATTTTACTGATGGATTTCTGTCGTGCATTTCTCACAGGATAATTACATTGTACCAGTGGACAATGATGATGATAACTACATTGAACCCACAGAAAGCAGCATGTCACTACCTACAAAACGTGAGTTTTAATCATTTAAGATAATAATTATTGCTTTATTAGGAATAACAGTGAAAAAAATTGATTGAATAATGTCTGTTTTTAGTGTTTAAAGAGGGGAGACACACCTACTAAAGAGATCACAGCCTGCAAAAAGGCACTTAGTTTGTTTGGCTCATGACAAGGCCAAGGAAAATTACTTTTAACTTTATTATTTTTAAATTTTTTGGAAGCCATGTTTAAGTTCTGCCTCTCTCACTCAGCTATTTCAAAGTCCAGCCCTTGTACAACCAGGAGGCTACTCATGGCATATGACCTGCCTCCTTATCCAAGGGAGCCACAGCATTAAAATTCTTTATTTGCTGAAGTGCCTCAGGAGAAGAACAAGCATTTTTAGATATTTCAGTAGATAAAGAGAGACTTGGATTTATTTTTATTTTTTGATCTCACTATTTGAAGTATATTTAGGTGTAGAGTGAAACTACTGCAGCCCAGAGGTGAAAAGTAAACAGAGAAGAGTATGTAGTTCTGCTTTCTGACACTACTGACAGTATCAAACCTATTCAGGAAGGCAGGAATACTGAATAATGGTTCCCTTTTAAAATGAGAGCTGCTTTCTGACTCACTTGATTTATTCAAGGTCATACAAAAACAGTGTTGCTTAGACCTACTTAATATTCATTCTTATTGTATAGATGTTACATTGTTAGTTTGTCAATGTGTATACATATAAATATATGTTTATATATACACACATGCACAAATATATATGTACATGAATAAAATATGTTTTTAGCTCCTGTGAACAGACTTATGAAGACAACAAAGCCGCCCCCCCCTACTTCTCCAAAGCCTTCCCTTACTTCTGATACACAAGGTACGTGGATCTTGTATCAGTGTTAAAATAAAATAATCTGACTGTGGAATATTGAATTACACTTGATGTATTCACAACACTAATCCTATGACATACTTCAATAAAACAAAAATATGTTCCCCTTTAGTTTTCTATGTAGTAGCAGTTGTTTTGTTTAGCTTGAATCATAAATCCATTTTAAACATTAATAAAACTAGAACAAGTTATTTTCCCCCAAATTAATTTATTTTTAGTCTTTTGCTCTAGTGGAGGAACACAAATGGATTAATACAGCAAAAAGCATTATAGGACTCAGTATGTCAGTAATCCCATTTCACCATAGGAATCAAGACCCAATATTTTTAGCCTGTTAGATTTAACCATATAGAAATTCTGTACAGGCTGATGTCTTGCATGTCCTTCCATAACAGTGAGGGGAACTATAGTTCTATAAAGAACAGTTTATTTGGAAAAAGAAACAAAAGCAGAAGCAAATAAGAGGAATCCTATTTGCTTTTTTAAGTGCAGATATGCTCGTTTAATCTCCCTGTGCCAACTCAGAGTTCTTTTGCATCCTCATTATCTCATTAATTGCTTGGATGTAACCTTTACAGACATGACACAGTTCTTTAAAAAGCTTTGCATATTCATTAGCAATGTGTTTAGCTTTAAAGTCACAAACTACAAGTCATAAACCCAAATTTTTTCTGAATTACTCAAGATTTCATGAGTTATTTTCCAGACATTTTAAAATGCCCTTTTCAGTCTCAGCCTTTCTGTAAATCAGCGTGGAACAACAGCCAGCTCCTGGCAGATGTTACTGAAAAATAAAACATCTCCCCCTGGTGGGAACTGGGACACTTGGGCGCAGTAAAGTGATGAAACCTGACATGAAATTTATTGAAATTGGATTCTGTTTTCATTGAAGAAACGTGACACAGATAGAGAGGTGGGGTTTGCTTGTAAGATCTATGGATTAAAATACACCTCTGGGTCAGAGCTCGGGCAGGGATGGTGGCCATGCCAGTGAGCCAGCTTATATTTATAATTCACCTGATCTCTTCCTTCCTGAGTCAAGAAAAGGCTAAATGCTAGTACAGGTGAGAGAACACATTTTTTCCAAACTGACCTAGGTTTGCACAACACAAGCATTCATCTTGCTTTGGGGGAAAAGGAAACAAAATAAAAAAAAAGATTGGGGGAGGAGGGGGGAGGAAATTTCATTAATACAATGACTTATCAGAATTCGTGGGACTTTGCCTGAAGTTCCCACTAGAAGACAAAGGGTGTTGCTAGTTCAGGAGTTTGGAGCCAAATCCAAGATCCGAACAGATTCTCCAAGTTATTTTTCCGGTCATAAGTACAACCGGCACAAATTCAGTCAGTTTTTATGGTAAGGTGTAGTATGCTTTTGCTAACTAAAGAACACTTTTTTTTTTCCCCTCTATGCTACAGAAGTCTATGAGGTTCCTGAAGAAGAGGTGAGACCTTTCTATAGTATGACTCCAAATGCCCACAGGCAGGGTACAAATGCAATTTTGAAAAGAGATTATCAGTCTTTCAGAGGGGAAAAATGGGAACAAATCTCTGTCTGCACTTGAAGCCTTCTAACACTCTCTTTTCAGAAAAGCTGGCAAACCATTTCAAAAGGTCTGCATTACAGAGTAAATGGGAAGGGGGAAGTTTCCCAGTCCTGTGTGGCAGTGATCCAGTCTGGGAAGCATCAGCCTAAGGGAATGTTTTATAGAAGCAGCACTGCAGCAGAGGAGCAATGACAGTTCTGTCACAGTAATTTTTTTCCTACTTGCTGGTACTGACACAACATATGGCCAAAGCAGATTTACTGGTGTTGAGTTCTTGTGTCTCCCAGATTGGTAATGCAGATTACCAGACAGAGCTCTAGTAGAAATCTATACCACAATGCAAAAATAAATGTCTTGATGTGTTAACATAAATAGGACCATACAAATGTATTTTATGGAATCAAAAAGTGACCAAAAAATTCAGTGCATTTTCTCTTGCAGGAAAACCCATCACCACCACCAGTAACCAGGTAACCCATTACTGTGAATGTTTGTGCATTATTTAAAACTGTGAGAAAATATGTTTTCTCATCTAGATACTGCATGTTTGATAATTATTTCTCTAGAAGAAATACAGTAACAGAAGTAAGAAATACATACAGTAAATAGCTCTTCAGATTAGCTACACGAAGATTATCAACCATTTCTATGTTAATTTAATTAACCCAAATGTAACATATATTAAAAAGAAAAGTCTTAAGGGTACTTTTTAGAATTTTAGGGGAGTAGGGGAGAAGAGAGGTTTTCTTTGTATTCATGGTTCTTAAATATAATCTTCCTTTCTTAATGCTTGTCTCATTATTAGGTTCACTAAGCCACTCATGTCTATGCCTGCCCAGAATACAGAGCACTCCCACATGCACAGCATGACCAGAGAGTCACCTAAGCAGGATACTTCCAGGTAAGTTAACAGCAGCTTAGATCAATGGGAAATATTAGCAGAGGAAAAATAAATTATTCTCTCTAATGTGTAGGCTTTAGATAACAAACAATTGTCAGGTCACTCAAATAGCTAGGGTTGTTGGGACAAGATGAGAACTGGAAGCTCTCATTTCCTTGTGAGCTTCTATATTCAAGCCAGTTTTCCAAACAGATAGTATATTCTGAAATACTCCTTTAGGGAACCTGTGCAGCAATAAAATAGCTCTGCAAGTCAGTTTAAGGTCCTACTACCCACCTCTCTACCCTTGCAAATGAGATGTTTTTGCAGTTGTACAGCATTGCTTGTAAAGAAACTGAGCACAGTAGATCCATGATTTATATTCCAAGTCTCTGGAGGAAAAGAGAAAAATGATACTTGAGTATGCAGCCTACTTCACTCCTGGGTCCCCAGAAGCATAGGAAGCTGCTTCATAAGCACTGCCTCATCTCTAGGATGTTATTTAACAAAATAGGTTATGTGCCCCAGGAAGAGAAGGTGGCATCCACAGCACTGTGTGTGTGAGGGTGTTTGGTGAGGTCCTGTGTGCAGTCACAAGGGACTCAAGGTCCAGGACAGAAGCTGTTGTAGAGTAGTACCACAGCAAAGGAACAGCAATACCACAACCACTGTAACTGTGCATAGCTGAAATTAAATCCATTTACTGCAGACCTCCTTCTCTCTAGATCTTAAAAAGCATATCTGGCCCAATCAAATAAATCCTACTCAACTTACTTTGTCTATTTTTCAGAAATGTTTTGCCTCTCCCCAGAAGTCGTCTTCATCCAAAAACAGTGAGTAATTAATGGGCCACTATAAAAGAATGTGTTAAACTTAGGCCTGTGTTTTATATATCAATAGATGGATGCTTTCTATTATCTAAATTAAATAACAGAAACAGATGACCAAATGTCAGATTCATCTAATATTATTATTGTTGCTATTAATCTTTTGGACAAAAGAGCATTGGACATCTGTATTGATCCAAGCAAAGGTTCAAGTGTTTTAAGGGATACATGTCTCAGTCCACAAAAATAATTTCTCGTGCTAAAAAATACCAGTTGAACTTCAGGAACCTTACTTTAAGTAGCAAAGGATGATTTTGCCCAGTCTGAAGCACTTTTCCTTGAGCCTTATTCCTCTCAGATGGTGAATGATTAATGCTTTCTGAAAATGGAAACCTACTGAAATGTCAGACTGGGTAGTCTGAGTAACCAGTATCACTAGAAAATGCAGTCTTTGAAGGACTAATTACAAGCTTTGAGTCCCTAAGGCTGTGTTTCAATCAGTCCTCTTCTCCCTCTGCTCTAGTCCCCAGTCTGTCCCTTACACTGTGCTGGTTTTTTTGAAACAAACTGCTTGGAAACTTGTCCAGCTTCAGAAATGAACAAAAGCAAATGCATAAAAGATTCTTTTTCAGCCAGATTAGCTCCATAAATTGTTTTGCACCATAGCTCTACTCGCAGCTGTGCCAGCACAAGAGGGTTTGCATGAGGAGCCAACTATCAAGAAATAGGGGGACATAACTGTATCAGCACCTGTGACAAAAGCCACGTGCATCAGACCCTGTCCCAGCCCTATGCTCTGAATGGTCCCTAAGAAATAATCAGTCTAACAATAACTATATAGAGAAATTAGACAGTTAAAATCAGGAATTTTGGGGTCATATCATAAGATTAGATGTTATGGTAACATAATGCAGGAGGTATATGAACATTTTATAGTCTTACTTCAATCTTTAAATTTCTATATATACCAAGCACTTCATACATAAAACAGCATCAGCATTTTAGTTTCCCTTCCACCTCATCACAAAGTTCTTCCCATTTAGATCTGTATCCTGTGGGATGCTGAATAATTCCCAAGCAGTGCCAAATTCAGAATTTCTCTTTTATAAAACAATTTGATTTCTCAGCTTTTCTTACCAATACAAGATTAGAAAAAAATTGCTTTTGAGGGGAGAAAGTTGGACAGAAATTCCACTATCTGATCAGCACTAAGAATACTGCTGCTTCAGAACAGACTTGAGTGCCATATTGCAGCTGAAACCTCTCCATTAATGCATTTTCAGAGCTTTCATCTGAGATGGATATCATCCTAGCTTTGCAGAGAATAAAAAAAGACCATCCTTTTGCTAGAGCCACACACCAAATTACTTACAGCTCCAAGACAAAGCTCCCAAATAAACACTGACCTGTACCATGGGTGTATTCAGCTCCTGGGTACTTGCAGTTCACCAGTTTGTCATAAGAGTCTGCCTAGGAAAGAGTTACCTGGTAGTAGTTACCTGGTGTAGTCCAAATTTTTGAGTCTTTGCTTGTTTTGTAAGTGGTCAGCCCTTCCACTTTTAAACAAATTGGTAATGAGCATGATGTTTGTCCAGTGCTTTGTTGTTCTTTTCCATCCCTGACTATGCACACTGACAAAACAAAACAATAACTGAAACATTTGTTAACTGCTCCCATTCAATCCACTGTCAACACTTACCAGCAATGATCACGTGCACAGAACTGTAACCCATGTTCCTCACAGAGGCCTGGGCTAACTGGGAGAAAAATTTCTCCATGTCTCACTTCTGCAACTGGTGGGTGATGGATTACACCTCTCCAGCCAGAGAATGGGTGCATTTGTCACCAACATTAGTGAAAAGACATTAGCCAGGTAGATGAAGACAGACAAATTAATAACTGGTGCCTCTTTGAAAGGTACTTATCACATGGGAGTCTGATTCCCTAAAAGACAAGAAATGGGAGCCAAAAGTAAGCATCTCCAAAAGAAGACAGGAAATTAGCTGGATCACTTCAATTCTAGGATGGTAACAAGACTGTTACATGCAGTTTCCTTCATTAGTGGAAGTTGTGCTTTTAGTATATTCAAATCTGCTGCAAAACTTCTGTCTTCAGCTCAGAAATTAAATATGAACCAAAGGCCTAACGGCAAAATTCAGGCCAAATTTTCTCAATACTTACGACAAGCAATCTAGATTATTAGATAGTTCAAAATTTGATGTTTGCTTAAAATTTTTCAAATGACATCATAAAAGCTGATTAAAAGTATTGTGGATGCTATATGCATTCTGTACCAATATTGCTTTTAAAATTTCTACAGATACCAAAATCATATTGATTATTCATACAGTTTTAATTTAATAATCAAAGAATCATTAAGGCTGGAAAAGACCTTAAAGATTAAATCCAACTGTTAATCCAGTGCCACCTTGTTCACCACTAAACCATATCCCTGACTGCCACATCCACATGCCTTTTGAACACTTCCAAGGATGGTAATTCCACCACTTTCCTGGGCAGCCTGTTTCAATACCTGACCACCCCATTCAGTGAAGAAAATTTTTCTAATATATAGTCTAAACCTCCCCTAGTGCATGTGAGGCCATTTCCTCTTATCCTGTCACTTGTTACCTGGGAGAAAAGACTGATTCCCACTACCTGGCTACAGCCACCTTCCAGGTACTTGTGGAGAGCAATAAGGCCCCCCCAGGCTTCTTCTTCTCCAGGCTAAACATTCCCAGCTCCCTCAGTTGCTCCTCATAAGGTTTGTGCTCCAGTCCCTTTACAAGCTTTGTTGCCCTTCTCTGGACTTCCTCCAGCACTTCAATGTCCTTCTGGTAGTGAAAGACTTAAAACTGAACACAGTAATTCCTTTTTTAATTCCTTCATATCAAATCTAACCTATTTTTCCATTACAGGACCATGAAGCAAACAATAATGATGAAAGTAAGTATTCAGTATGGAAAACACGGCAATATGAGAAGGATTAATATGCTAGCAGAGGCCACAATATAGCATGCAGTGTGGTGTGTCAGTGTAAATTTTATCTGTAACAGTCAGCAATAAGCAAGAAGTGCTACTGAACTGTTCTCAAGTATAATCCGAGTGAAAACACGTTAAGGCAAAAGTTAAACCAATGAATATTTTTTGCCTTTATTACATTAACACTAAAATGGCAGTGAGGGAAATGCACTGTTCAGATACAGCCCACATTGCATACTAAATATGTTGCTTGCATCTCTAGGTCAGAGGTTCAATAACACACAAGAATCCAGATTTCCCACTGGAGTAGCTCCCTCTCCATTACCAAGGGGCCTGTGAGTAAAAAATGATAAAACTGCTTCTTTAATGGGGATGGGTTTAATAGGTATATCAGGAGCTAACTCCTATACTTGCCTATGGCAGTTAGAATTCAGGAATAATACTTATTGCTGTTCGTGAAAGATATCCTGACTAGGTAAAGGCAAGCTGTTACTTTGTTATTTCTGGAGGAATACTGTTTGTATGCGAGTGGCCTTGCCCTTATCTGCCTGCCACGGATGGCAGATGCTGGCTGCTTTGCCTAACTTAGTCCCAGCACATGCAAGCCTAGAAGTGCAGAAAGTTGTGTTTTGCACTGAAGGTCTTCTGCCTCACCCAAGTCATCTAAAATATTGGACAGAGTGTAGCTTCCTTGTGTAAGTACCTTTCTCAAGTACCCACATTGCATCTGATGCTCTTAATCTTTTTTTATTCTTATTTCTTTCTAACTGCTACAACTTTCCAATGCATCCCATCTTAGACAGAAATACTCTGGCAATCAGTGAAACTGATGCTTAGTTGCTAAATGAATCTATGTATCTGCTAAGTAACCATATTCTTTATTTTTCTTTTTCCTCCATACTTCAGCAAGAAAACTTCTAATGCAGTAATTTCACCAGTAAGTTGACTTGTAATTGCATAATCAAAAATTTTATTCGATTTTTAATTTATTGTAAAAATTTTATCATGAGTTTGGGTACAACATAAATGCATAAAAAGAAAGAGTTATAAAGACAGGAAATATTTGAGTGCTATTACATGAATGAAGAGCAGTGAGAAAGTTCAAGTAGAAAAATATTTTGATCAAAGCAGTGTTTGAATTCAATACTCTAGAATGTAACAATAAACACACTGCATTAACTGAATGAGTGAGAAATAAATGGGAACACAGGCAATTCAGAAATATTCCCAGAATACATGGCTGCCTACGGGGAACATGAGTTCATTGCAAGTGATAGCTCAAGAAATATTCAGGATTTTACCAGAATTTGTCAGAAGTTTTTCAGTAAGTATTTCATCGTTATAAAAATATCCCAAAACCTCTTGTGCAAGAAAGTAAGAGGACTGGTTGAAATTTTCAAATAAATTAATTTGAGAAATGTTTCAAAACTGGCAGTTTATTATCATTGTTTCAAAATGAAAAAAAAATGTTGAAATTGGAAGGTTGGTTGAGTTTTTACTGTGAGCTAAACTGACAGTTTAACTTTAAGTAAAAAGAAATATATTTAGACATTTGTGTGCATAGCTCAATAAGGGTGAAAATCAAATTTTGATTCACAAGTATTTGGGATAGACCCTTCATTTTTGAGCCTGAGATAAGAATGAACCACCTTTCACTTTTTCCCCCACCTATTTATACCCACAAACTGGGATTCTTTCCAAATCTGCATTGCAAAATCCCAAGCTTCAAGGTTGTACAATTAGAGAGGCTCTTCACAGAATGGCTATGACTCTGCCTTCTAATTCTTCCAGGATGCTGTCAATTCTAAATGTAAACTAGTTCACAAAAAGTATAAAATTATAAACATTTGCTGTACAAGTGACATGCCATTTAATACTTAATGTTCTTCTCTTTTATTGCAGAAACCATGTTTACCTTCCAGAGAAACCTTAATGGCAAATGAAGGTAAATTATCACCACTACTGTGAAAAAGTTGACATTTATCTGAATTAAATTTCCTTTTTACTAAAAGCATGAAACAACCAACACCACATTCAACTTATCATAGGTTTTTGAAGGGGTGTTTGGTTTTAGCAGTTTCAAACTGGATCTGGCCAGCCATAGTTGCGCTGAATATCATTGTTCTCTAAAAGCAGTGACAGTAGAACTACTGAGGTTACTGGCGGGGTAACGCAGGACAATAATGGACCAGCAGTGTGCCCTTGTAGCCCTGTAAGCGGAGAAGGGGGAAGGGAGGGCGGGTTCTGAACTCAGCCAGAGCCATCTCACCCAGAGCTGAGTGCCGGCAAGAGCCGCTCCCTCGCACAGGCAGGGAACGCGTCCCGTCTGCCTCTGTCTGTGTGCGTGAGGCAGCAGCTCCTCCAAGCAGCAGCTCAGCAGGAGCCGCTGCCCAACACCGGCGTGGGATGGAGCCTCCCCCCGAGCCCTGCAGCCACCCACAGCACAGCTGTTTGCCTAGAATTAGTTAACAAAAAAGCAGCACTATGGCAAGCTGCCATGTAAGGAAAAACCCCAAAAGTTACAGTAAAAGAAACCCTTCTTCACCGACTGGGTCAATACATTTCTGAAGAAATGTTGACTCTACTGTTTGTTTTCCCAAACTACAGAAAAACCCACAGCACCACAACGACGACGAGGTTCCAACCAAGAGCTTCCACTTCCACCCCTTCCAAGTGGTGCCCAAAAGTAGGATCCCTTTCCATCTTCTTTTGAGTATTTTAATGCACCAGCACCTACTGCTTGATTTGAACACAGCTATAAGAGGTTCAAAGGGGAGCACTGTTTTCACTGCACCCTTCTGTTGCTTTTTGAGAGCTCTGATTCCTCAAGCCTCATAGTAGCAAAAAACAATAAAACGTGGTAAATGAAGGCATACAAATACTATAACCATCATCAAAAAGTATGAGAGGATATAATCTCTAATAAGATGATGGGGATTTAAACTATATGTTTACATTCCTATTAGTGGGATATAATTTTTTTTTTAAATATCTGTATCAGATCCTTATTTCTCAATGGACAAATGGGTGAGATGGAACACATCCTACCACTTCATGCTTCAAATGCACAATTTTCATATTATCAAAACCGACTAGATCTCCTCAGACCTTTCTGTAATCTCTTGACATTTATTTCAGGCCTCTGCTCCTAAAGTCTTCAGTTCTGCCAAGTAAGTATAACTCAGTTTTTGAATCAAAGTGTGATTAACTTGTAATTTCAAATTAATCTTTGAATTAAGATTATTTCAAAATACCATGTATATTAATTAGTTTGGAATTAATGTATTTGTAATGCATACAAAGAGGAGTTCAAGTATCCAGGGTCTTAGCTTGACTAGTAAAATTAAGGGACAATGTCAGGGTTATTGATGGAAATTGGGTGCTTCATTTCCATTTATGACTACGGGAAATTTCTAGCAAAAGCATTTTGGGTCATTCCCCATCATAATACAGATTCCATCAATCTTCCTTGCCACAGAAGAATCCTAACTATGACATTTCTGGGCTGCTCCAGGCTTCTGTTGCCTAGAAGACAGACAGATTATTGCTGCACCCAATTTATTCTTTCTCTACAGAAGGATAAAAAAAGAAGGTATTTTTAAAATAGCAAATGCTAAAGTTCTTCTCTAAGTAGTGCTTTCCAAGAGGGACTTTGTTTCAGTTCACAGTTAAAAGCAAATGAGGTAATACACATATGAACTCTTTGTACAGAAGTGTAAATTAGATTTAACATTTTTCTACACTTGTTTGCTGACACTTGTCTGACCTTCCTATAAGCCCTTTACTGCACATATGCAGCCTGAACATACCTTTCACACTGTAAATAGATGGTGAGAATTGCACATAGAAATCTGCATTTGGTGTAGCTTAAACTTCTATGCTGTTATTAGTGTATCTCTTTCCTGGGAACATTTGCTTGATGCACACTGCATTTATATCTCCTGTGCTGGGGAAGTGTAATATGGTTCGTATGAATGCACTTGACTGATGTGCTTGTCTGCTCATTACACAACTGATGTGCTTCAACGTGAAGCATAAATTCTTACTATTCCTGGAACTGTTCTTCAAGGTCACCTGGTGCTAAATGATGCTCTGATTAGTAAACTTTATTTAGCATAATCTTATTCTGTGCCAGGTCCAATAACAACCTTATAATACATACAGATGGTCCCAATCACTAACATCCCTTCAGCATAACCTGCCATCTCTTCTCTGTCCCCATACAAACCTAGAGTTAACTTTCATCTTCATCACTAAAAGTACTTATTTCCTGTATGGAAAAATACCAAATGCTCCACTAAGTCCAGATTAACTACAGTGCCATATTGCCTCTTTGTAGAAGTCTGTTATTTTATGAAAAAGCTATAACATTTTATCTGCTTGGGTAAGATTCAGATTTTCTGTTGTTAGTTGTACCCTTACTTCCAAACCTTAATGTTATTTCCTTCAAATTCTCTCCTAGGGCCTTGTGTTCTGTGGAATCAGACAAAAAGCCCTGTAGATGCTCAAGTCACTTTTTCCACTTTAGGTATAGCAATTATGTTTGGTATTCTTCAATCATATAGTACCATCCTGACTTGAAAATTACTTAAAATAACTGTGCCAGTTTTTTAAATTTCTGAGGTAAAGGTTATATGGGCCCATCAGTTCAATTGTCCTAAGATATTTACACTTTGCTTCCACTTTGGTTGCGGAAATTTCCGTTTCTGTACCAGAACTACTATTTGTTTAGTACCTACATTATTTTTTTAAATCAGTAAAATTCTTCCTGCATAAAGCCCTATCTCTTTCCTTTTTTACACACACTTAAGGAATCTTTTATTACTTATTTTAATGTCCTTTTGTCAAGTCTAATTGACTTCTGGCAATTCTTAATTCTTACAATCTACTTTCAGCTGTAGGTTTAACACCTGCTCAGTCAAAATTTTACAGAAAAACCAACATTCATAATATTGAATAACCTTCTTTAGGTGATTATTAGTTCACTGAGAGCTGGAACTGCTCCCTACAATATCACCCCTCCCCTTGGGATGCAGCTTTCAGACAGTTGCATCTTTACTACAAAAGAAGTTCTAAACCTACTTCACAGAGTTGTCTTTGAGCTCTCCAGTCCAATTGAATTTTTTAACTCTGGTCATTGTATGGTCTTCTCTATAACATTCTTATTGCTTTCTAAACCAAAATCTAAGTAAGAATTTCATTAGTGAAGACTTGATAATACAGTCTGCAGAGCACCATATCCAGAAATAGGTGAGTGCTAACAATCCTAGTAGCATTTGTTTTCCCCAATAAGTAGAACATACGGGAAATAAAGTCTCCCATAAAAACAAAATAGGTAACACTGAACTTTGCTACAGTTATCTGCTCTAGTATATTATCTGCACCCAACTGTGTTCACAAATACCTATAGCAGACACCTATAATCTTGGGCCAAATTCTGTTTTACCAGAAAGCAATTATCTATACTTACTTCCCATATTTCTATCATGCCATTACTATGCAACGCTACCCAAATATTTTCATTCTGGTTTCTTAAACTCTGACATCTGTATTTAAACCCTACTAATGCTTTTCTACTATGCTTTGTTACTACAATTATAATTAAACTTTATAATCTTTTCTACTAGTTCTGTTTCTCCATTTAGCAGCCTGGATTTCTTGCACATGCATAGAGACAATTCAGTTGGTCTAAACTAGTGAAAAATGATCTCTGAGCTACATTCATTTTCATGTCCCTCAGCTGTAAGACTGCTTCTCACACTGGACTGAGTGCTATTTGCATTGTGTTCCTGCATTTTCTCACCTATTGCGACATTCATTCACTTTGGTAGAGGAGGAGGTTTTCTTTCTGTATTCTAAGTCTAGTTCTGGCTATTAGCCAAATTGTTAACCACACTGTTTTTCTCTTCATAAGCAAGGCTACTCTTCCGAGCAGGCAAGTGTCCCAGCACGTATATAGGCCCCATCCATTTCCAGTACAGAGCTTTCCTGAGTGATACCAAACATCATGTGTTTCCAGATCTTCCAAAGTCCTGGTAACAAATCAATTTCTTACATTATAACAAACACACTTTGAAAACTTATACATGTTGTTCTTTCTCTTTTCTAGAAGTGCCAGAAGCTGCAAAGCATTCTCTGGGTGCTTCCCCTCACAGCAGCACTTCATCTATTTCAATTTCTGCAGACCAGGTATAATATTAGCTAAATTCATATTACAGAAATCTCCTTATTCTATATTTTAAAATAGTATTTCTACCCCTAACCCCCTTTCAAAATAAAAATTACACTCATTTTGTGGAGAGCATCTATGTCCCCTTTTGCAGTGAGGCTTTTCTGTAGCACAAATAATCCAAATGTTAACTTCCATTAAAATATGTGGAGGACATATAGTATAGGAGAGGTTTAACAAACTGTAGAAAAATATGTAAGTAGTAGTATATCAAACCTTGTCACTCTACCAGCCACTTGAAACAAAACTCAAAAAAGCTTCTAAGTTTTATGTCTTCCTGACTCTTCAGTTCCTACTTTCAACATCATTGAAACAAGGGAATCTGTGGTTATGTACTTAAGTCTAGGCTTTGATATAAATGGCTGTAAAGAGTTTTTAATTGCCTCCTTTTTTGTAACTTATAGCTGTACAAATTGTGTACAGGAAAAAACATGCAGTAAGCCAATACATTGATGCTCTCATACCCCCCCCCACGTTTTAGTCTCTCCCAACTCCAGCTCCTTTCTGTTCCTTTAAAGAGATCTCTTCTCATTACAGTTAATGCTGTCAGTTTTATGGCCAATTCTCTTTTTATGTGTTTTGTTGCAACATTAAGCTTTGAATGATCTCAGCAAATGCAAAGTTGTTTTCATTTCAGTGCCATTCCCCTTACTCTCATTTTGGATGCAGGGAAACTACAAAATGCAGGAAGCTATTCTTACTAGCCTAATAGTAATAAGGTAAAAATAGTTCTGTAGAGTGTTAAAAAAAAGGCTCTATCATGCAGAGCCAGTAATATTAAACATTTTAAAGTCTGACATGATAAAGATAATACAACAGTGAAGAACAGAAAGGATTTGAATTCTGAAAAATTTTAACTGTATGTCATACTGGATATTTATTATAAAAATTACTTTCAAATAAACAATCTAGCAGACTCTAAATAAATTTAGAGCTTGTAGCAATTACATTTGCAATTTTTATGTAACAGCCATGGGCAAAAACATAGCTTAAGAAAAGATCCATTTTGTTTAAAAAGAAAAATTTAGCTGTTAGTGCTATTTTCCCACCAATTATGTACAATGGTATCATTTGCTGTAGCATCCTGCACAATACAGGTGCTCACACATGTCATTCATTTCCAGGACATTCACTCTTTTTTTGGTTCCCATCCAAACTTTGGCAGCAGCTGTCTGCTTCTACATTATAGGCTGCAGATAGTGATAGAAGAAAGGTCTGGGGGCAGTTGATTCCTTGTTTTGTTGAACAAAGATTTGTTTACTGGACTAATTCTCTTTGTGGACAAGCACCTTTCATACTTGCAATCCCTCTCAACTTCTCTTTCTCCAACGAATAGTGTGACTGGAGAAATACACTGAAAATTTTTGAAGGTAAAGTTATATGTTATGGCTTGAGTCAGTCTAAGAATTTAGAGCAACGCTGCCAAAATTGAGGCTCTGCTCTCACTCCTCTCCCAACCACAGGCTTTTCTGGTGTTCCTTTCTGATCCTCCAGTGGGTTGAGCCAAGTCATTAAACCAACAGAAAACCAGCTTGGTGTCAAACACAAAAAAGGGCAAAACAAAAAGGGAAACAAATCTTTTTTCCTGCAAGATTAATCAAGTGAATTATCTCACCATGGGATCAGATGAGCAACAAAATGAGCACAAAGCAGAAGCCAAGACATTCCCTTTTTGGCAGCAATAAATGATCTAAGCCAGCTCAGTCATAATGTGCAACTTCACCTTAATCTGTTTTGTACAGAGGAAACAAAGCTTGTGTGAAAATTAATTTTATGATTAAGCTTGTTACTGTAAAGCTGGAGGAAAACTGTTCAAATAACCAGAAAGGTTAATACCTAGAGGTATTCATTAGGAAAGATCCTCAGCACTATTTCTATAGCCTTTCCATGCTCTAAGAGTTGGATTTTACATCAACCTCCTCAGCAAGAGCTCACTTTTCATGACTGCTGGTTTGATAACCTGCTAATTTATCTTCTAGCTAATGAAGTCTGATAATGCGTAGGTCTCATGTTGCTTCTAATCCCTCATCCTGTCATTCCTTGAGTGTGATTTCTTTTCTTACTTCTCTAAAATCCTCCACACCTTTCCCCTAAACTCCACTCCTGTTCCCCAAATGTATGCTCAATATTGCATCATCTCACTACCTGGTTTTCTACCTCTTCTCAAACTATAATCTTGTATAACTCAGTCCCAACTGCCATCACCTCCTGACATCTTTTTATGTTTGTACTTCCTTTGCTATGAGAGTTTCTAGCTTCTCAAATGGTCTACATATATTTAGGGTGTCAGCCTTCCCACCTGGTATCTTCAGGTGTGCACCTAGGCCACCATCCATGTAGTCCTTTGTCTCACATTACTTGCTGGAAGAACAGGTTAAGTTCATTTACTGCACTGCATGCTACCAAGCATTTAACAGAATGGAGAGAAGGAAGGTAGTCTTGGTGAGGTGTTTACAGCTGATAACATACAGAAATGAGGCACCCAAGAAATCAGAAAATCCAAGCTGCTCTTGTATTCAGTCATAGACATGATTCTTCTCCAACAGTAAATGTGGGTTTTGCCTTTTAGATAAGAGCACTGTCTCAAATGTAAGGATGTATTCAGACTCAATCCAACAGAGATCCAACAGAACTGAATCTATGTCTCAGGTGCAAGCACTGCAGGCTGAACTGCTATGTTATTAAAGGAAAGACATTAATTGTTGCTAGATTTTGTAAGGACTGCATTTATTTGTCCTTATTTAATAACAATAAAAAGAGCAAAAGATGCACTTAGCCAACTTTCATGCTGTCCAGGTGGAGAGAATCATAATGGAACAGCATTAAAGATATGGAAAACTTCATTCCCAAAGCTTAGATGGCAACCAAATCTTAACATCTCATTGACTAGCCCACAGCTGAGCAGCATTTACATGGTTAATGGTCTATTTATTCCCCAGTGTTTCTTGGATATCCTTTTTTAATTCTACTGCAATAGCTTCCTTCTTTTAAAATACTGAACTGTTCTCCAATTGAACCTGACTGCTTTCCTCAGGATATCTTTCATCTTTTATAAGTCTTCTATTACACATCTGTTACCACTGTTTTGACACTCCAGTTTTTCTTTGCCCTACCTCTATCCAGCAGAAACAGCAAACTCCTGGCAAAGACTTTTTTAAACTCTGTGTTTTCTTATGTTCTGCATTTTAGTTCTTCACAACTGTCATTATTTAGCAGTAACTCCCATACAGGCCATATTCTTTATTATTATCATTATTATTTTACAGGTAAAACACTGTTCCTCTCTTTTAGGATGCTGGTGTTCACAGTAAAGCATGGTATGCTGCTACCTGTGATAGGAAAATGGCAGAAGATGCACTGTACCGATCAAACAAGGTAGTCACTTTTTTAAAATGTCTACTTTATGAAAAAAAAAAAAACAAATCATCAAATAAAAAAAAATCAGAAGACAACCAAGAACATCAGTCACATTCTGAACAGGTCAGAATTACTGTGCCATGCAAGTACTGTCAAACCTGAAATTATTGTGGTGACTTTAGTTAACTGTGGCTTTCATCGCAAGTTGCATTAGTGTAGAGAAAGCTGTTAGAGACTAGAATGCTGAGGATAACCTGATAGCTCATGCACATCCCTTAAAAGAAATGCAAAGCCATGTGACATTTAAGTGATCTCCACCACTATCCAATGGCTCATGTGAAAACAGCTACTGTTTGGAAAGGCAGGTGTTCCTATGCATTTTGGAATAGCAACACTGTGCATTTAGGTATTTGGAGAATTTGAATTCTCTCAACTATTCTGTGTACAAAAGCTGGTGTCACAGGAGGGGATAGCAGCATGCACAGTTGCATCCTCAGTTTTAGGTACATTTCCACTCTTGCCTATGCTCACAGAGCAGGATAAAGGGGCAGAGCACAGGGTTTAGCGCCAGGTGTACGCTAAGGCTACTGCTCCTTAGTGAGCACAGGCCTACAGTGTCAGGAGTGCAGGTGCTTGACTGGGAGAGTGCTTTTTACAGCTCTGGAGAAACAGTATCTCTCCCTGCTTTCTTGCCTACCTACTGCCAGTGACAGGAACTATTCCCTAATCTGTGGACCGCAATAGAATGGCTGCCACTGTGTATTTATTTCTTCTTTTTCTCTCTGCTTGAGAGGGAGAACAGAGAGCAACAAAGGTCATTCTTAAATTACAGCTTTGTAAGCTACTGTTAGACAGCAAGAACACATGCTACTTCTCATCTGTTGCTGTTCTGTTTTTCTAATGGGAGAAGGGGCTTTAATGCTAATACAAGTTAAAATATTATGCCAAAACTAAACTAAGTTGTTGGGGGAAAAAATGAACCAAATACACATTACTTTTCTGTATTTAGGATGGATCTTTTCTAATAAGGAAGAGTTCTGGACAGGACTCACAGCAACCCTATACACTGGTTGTGTTTTACAACAGAAGAGTGTACAACATTCCTATACGATTTATTGAATCAACAAGACAATATGCACTGGGCAGAGAAAAAAGTGGTGAAGAGGTGAGATGATGGGGGGGTGTTTTCCCTTTCAGTTATATACCTTTAATAAGCAAGGATTAAGATATATTGCACTATGACCAAAAATATTCTTCATGTATGAAAAGTATACCTGTTATAATGACTGATCTGTCAAGCTAGAGAAACCACTGTCAGTCCCTGCATACCATAATTCAAACCAAATGTCAAATTTAAAACATTATCACAGAACTGTTTCAAATAAAGTTAACAGGATCAGAGCTGCAGCTGCTAGATAAATTTTCTGACTGTGTATAGTCCTCCATTTACCTTCTATCTTAGACTCTAGTTAAGTTTCTTGGAAGATTGCAAAGAAAGAACAGCCATGCTCAAAAACAAAATGAAAAACCCCAACACTATCAAAAATGAGAATGACATTACTGTTAATACTGTTTTTACATAAAGAAAATGTTAACCCCTAACTCTTCATGAAAAGATCACTGGTTGGCTATCACACAAATAATTACTCTGATAGCAAAACAGAAAGTTGGAACCAAATATCAATAAAACCAGTTTGTTATCACTGCATACAGTATGCTTTTGAGCAATGTGAAAGTAGGCTTGCCTTAGCCTAGTTATCTGCCTCCCAGGCAACAGTTTTGAGATTACAGAAAATATAATAGCCTGGAGCTCACCTGGTCTTCAACAAAGGGTGAGAAATTACCTCAGGATAAATAGAGTCCAAAATAAATAGAGTCTTTGACCAAAGACCAAAAGGAAAAGCAGCAGACCTAGCAGATCCTGGATATTAATTTACAGTGGCAAACATTAAAACTGCATAACTAGAAGAGTTCTCATTGATGGCTGCCTGTACCCTGATACTCCTGGAGATACCCTTCCCTCTGAGGTGGCTGAACCACACCTGCCACAGCTTCCAAACCGCCAGACTGCAGCCTACTATACATTAAGGTAAAATGAAATGTCAGTTTACTATGGCCCATAGCAAACTCAGTGGTTCAGTTTGTGCAGGTGGCTATCGCAAATGGAAAGGATGAGACAGCCAGGGGCTGTAATATCTTCTATTGTTCAAGTTTAATCAGTTTATGACTAAAATCAGAACTAAGAGCAAGTTCAATGCTCTTACTAAAAGGCAAAGCATCTCATTTGGTAACAGTTGTAGCTTCACTCTCTTCAATGATGTGAAAAGCAAAGATAAAAAGAGGCAGTGACTACTGTCATTATAGCATTACAGGAAGCTGGCACTAATAATTTTTTGTTTTCTTTATCCAGCGGTTTGACAGTGTTGCTGAAATAGTAGAGAATCATCAGCGCACATCCCTGGTTCTAATTGACAGCCAAAACAACACAAAAGACTCAACAAAACTGAAACATATTGTAAGAGTTTCTTAATCAAACTGAACTGCTAAAATGAAGACTTCTTTAATCATTTCTTTCAACATCCCAAGACCTGGACAAGTTATTAAAAGAAGAAAAGCCAAAATTATGGAAAACACTCTTTAAGAGCACCTACAGAGTAGTAAAAAATGCAGTTCATAGAGTTCAACCCCATGTGACTTTTATCAGCAAAGCATTCACATCTAACACAAGAAGCCAAAACAGAGATACGCTCATCTGTGACAACACAAGAATCCAAAGTCACATGAAGAAGAACTGCATATCACAGCCTGGTCTTTTGACTATTTGAAGATAGATTTCTTGTAGGTCATTTTCATTTTAAAAATGAGAATACCCACAGTGATCTACTCTTCCAATTTATGTTTACCACATATCACTTTGCTTTCAGCAATACTTTGTAAAGTGCACAGCCCCAAAATTAGAGCAACTTGACCTAATGTACCACTGTGCACAAGTTGAAAATAGGACTGTACTTTATGTGATTAGTGGCAATAAATCCACCTGAATGTTTTAGATTTACTGACATGTGTTGTCCTTTCCCTCAGCTTCACCGTTTCATTTTTGTTTGTATTTTCAAATGTACAAATAAAATTTAAAAATATTGTAGTCAGTACTGTACAGAGACTTTGCTGGACTGCAAATTTCTTGGCACCAGCAAGAAAACTTCAATTTGCTAGTGTTGTTTTAATGTACATATTTGTAAGTGCTCCTTCACAAGTTGTTATGAACAATATCACTTTTTACAGCTTTATCTCATATATATACATTTCTATATACATATATTTGGCTTAATGACTCTCAAATCTTTTGTCTTCAAATTGCCTACTGTTGGTGACCCAAGTGCACTGCTTCATTGCTAAACTAATTACCCACTCAATTCTTGCAGAATTACTGTTTATGGAAACACACACAGAAAAAAAACACTTTCTTTTTTCTATCACAGTGTTTCTATCACAGGCCTGTTCTATCACAGTGCTTTACTTACTGCATTATTGTGAACAAAGTAAATTTCCACAAATGTTCAAGTGGCGAAAATTAATCTGACAAATGTATAAATTGCACCGATGAAAAAAATTTAGGAGCAAGTGTTAATTAGTTCTAGATGTGTTTGATTTCACAGGACCCGAAGACTTCTCCATCTTAAAGGTAATTTCCAAAACTGGCACTTTATACATACCTGTTTTGTTCTTTTGTTCCAAACTAGGCAGCGTTCTCTAGGATTATTTGCAAGGCATTAAAGGCAACACTGAATCAAGACCTGTAAAGTCTCAGCAAGCCACTGCAACTGTAGTATTCTGCAACTACTTTCTTTTGACCAATTGCTTGCAAAAGTAATGCAGCTGTGTCTTCTAGAAAGACCTGCACACTAATAAGGTGCTCAGCACATGGCTACCTACATACCTTGAAGCATCTCAGTTTCTTCCCTCTGCAACATAGGCAATACTTACCCCATATGTAAAGCAAACAAGACACTGGCAAGTAAGAAACACTGTATACAGCCTTTACACAAGTCTGCCTCTGATAGACTGTTCACAGTACTATGTAAGTGCTATGTTTAGTATATTGCTCAATTGGTATTAGTGTTGTATTAATACTATGCTTAATACTAGTGAAATATTTAGAACATTAAGACTGCCAAGTCAAGGCCTCAAAATTAACAAAAGTTAGTAGTGTCTGCAAGCTTAATTTACTCCTTCTCTATGTGTACTATTATTTAGCCACTCTAAGCATCACTTTAGAAGCTATTTCAAGCGATATCACAATGGAAGAAAAAGCAGCCACTCAGTATTTAACTTCCTCTGCATTCATGTACTGCATGAATTCCTCTTTCACTCATGTACTGCACAATATTAAAACTTTGTACTAACAAAGTCTGCTAACCTTTCTGTGTTGCTCCTCACAAATGGCTAGGTTCTTCAAACATTGCTTTCTGAGTTAAGTGTGCAGTGTCTCCATCGTTTTACAACTGGGGAAAAAATAAATAGTGTGAACAAGTAAAATTCAAATGTATACCTATGGACTTCCACGACAGACTAGGTATCACTTTTATAAGGTCATTGGCACCGAGCACTTTAAAGCACTGCTGCTCCTGTCCCTCAGCTAAGTGCTCAGCACAACATGTAACAGTGTGGCTGACCTACAAGTAACAAGTATGCTCTAGATAAAATTGCAGTTGCACTCACCCTCAAACCCTTCTGTATTTTTTATGCATGTTCTACATGATTACAGGGTGCCTGGTAGTTTTGACAACAAAACAAGGCAGGGAGTTGATAGGCAATGCTACCTTCCACTAAATAATCCAGTCTGAGATGAGAACTTCCTAAGAATAAGGCTCCATGGGGGGACAAAAAAAACCCAAAAGAAACATGCCAGTATGTTACCACCTATTTTACTCTACTCGGTGTTTTATACAGGAACAAAGGAAGCAGACCGGTTACTCTGCTTTCCATACCCAAGCTAGATCTGTTATAGCTTGGCAGGACTGTGATGCTGACGTATTTTGAAACAGAGTGTTAGCTGAAGAAATGTTCAAACAAGTTTCAGGTATACGATTGCACCAAGTTACCATTTCCTACATTCTGGACATAAAATAAACTGATGCTCAGGATGAAGCCTGATGTGTTAAAAATCCCAGTGCTGTGGATTGAAAAGCCATTAAAGAATGTAGGAAATGGTAACTTGGTGCAGCTGTTGCAGTGCCAGCCATCATGTTAATGCCACCATGGGTATGTACCAGGTAACAGGTATATCAAGTCTGACCTGATAGACATAGCAACAGCCTCTCCCCTCATCTTTCTTTGATATTGTTAGCTAATTTCTCTCCCATGTAATTGTCATTTACTGAATAGCTAAAAGAAATAAAAGAAAAAAATTTTAAAAGCACAAAACTCCCCTAAAACTAAACTAAAAAATAGGCTTTAAAATGAAGTAATTTTTTTGTCTGAGAACTCAGGGCAAAGTATATTTAATAATATATGAAGGAGAAGTGTTGTCTGCCTACCTCATACAGACAATGAGTACTGCACATCATTCTTGACAACGTTGCTCCATGAAAGGAGTAAGAACTTGCATTCTCAAAAAATCCAAGTGTTCAGACACACAAGTTACAACATTACATTCCTTTTTCAATCAAATCAGCAGCAGCAGATGGAGATTATTAGGAAGTGGTGTAAAAAAAAGTCTCACATATCAACAGCTCTGTAACAAATTTTTGCTAAAACACTGGAAGTACTGAGGAAGCGCAACCATGACTTACTGATGAATACACATCTTGCCAAGAATATACAATGGGCTAGATTTTAGGCCTCTTCAAGGCCTAACACAAATACTGTACAAACAGTTGATGACCCTGTGCTGGCACCTATTTCTGTATGTCCCAAAACACTATAATCAATTTAAGTTTTCTTATCTTGCTATGTGCAGTGTCAAAAGCTATTTCAAAATGCTACAGTTGCAAAGTCATGTACTCAATTAAAATCAAGACTCTTCAAACTAGGTTACCTGTGCAACCTTAATTTGTCACATCCCCTATATCCATTATAATGCAAGCATTAAATATATGATTACTGATTCTTTTTCCATATGGATTTATGCATTTCATTTGGTTCACACAATACTTCAGGGATAAACTGTAGCTGTGTAACAAAAGACTGTGGTTTGTAGGATATTTGTGAGATACCTTTCCCCATTTACTGAAATGCTGAGAAATGCACCAACATTGCAAGAGTCAGCCAGTAGCTGAACAGTTCATTGAAGAACTGAATATACTGTCCCTGCACCTTCTACTGCACTGTCTGCTGTGATGCTCGTCAGATCGCTTAAGCCAAATTTTCTCCTGATGGTCATTAACTGTGACCTTCATTTCAAGTGAAGTCCCACTTGAGCTTCTTTGAAACCTGACCCGCAGAAATGCCAAACTCTTAGGACCTCAAACAAAGCATTCTGGAAAAGCTCATAAGAATAAAAGAATTATATATTCAGAATAGTACTTGAGCAGTGTGCATTAAGTAATACAAGGACATAATTAAGGGTGGGGAAACAAAATATTGAACCACTATTTGGGAAGGAGCAACAATTCTCTGCACTGAATGAGATGGATATCCATGGAAAAAGTGACACATGAATGAATTAAGACCGTATAAAGCAACCTTATTTCAATATTTCCTAGCTTGTTTTTTTTCACAGTATCATTTGAGGTCAATTCATAGGAAAACAAACCAATGAGAAAAAAATTCCAGTGACAGTTGTCACTCTCGATTCACTAATATAGAGAAAACCACCTAATGCTACAGCAGAACTTCCATCTTAGTGATAAGTAATTGTTACTAAAAATTGGTCATCCTTGCTGAAACTGCACCAATTAGGTTTAGAAACAAACTTCACATATATTTCCTCTAAAGAGGGCAAAGACAATATCCAAAATTCACCAGTTCAATTTCACGGTTTACAGGAGAGCAAGCTGACAATAGATCCTTCATCAAAAAAGCTTAACACATTTTTGTCCTTTCCTAATGCTGTTTCTTTCCAACTTGCTTCCTAACCACTAGTCTCCTTCAAAGCTCCTCGCCAAATTAACATCAGAGCTCAAGCCCATTGTGCAGCACAAAATGATCCCATTTTGATACACAACACACACCAACTGCATATTAATGCAGCCAAACTATGCTGCCTTGACTGCTTTGGTTCACTCATAACTGACCAGCTATAAAGCTACTGTGTATCTTCCTGCCAACAGATACATCAAGAAAGAAAAATGTTATCTAGACACTGAATTAATTGTTTTTAAATAATTTTAACACTTTTTAACACATCAGCTGAATTCAAGTTAGTGGTGACATGCCTGTGACATCCATGAGACTTCCTACTGTTTCATTGGTAGCAAGGCAGTCATTTTCACCTTATGGAAACAGTAACAGAAAACTACCTGGGCTTGCATCCAATCTAACCCCATCCTCCACC
>VZRZ01001071.1:1083815-1093876 GCA_013398175.1 Climacteris rufus
CCCCCCCCAAGATTTAAATGCCCCAGTCCTCTCTAACACTAGCATTCAATTTTGACAGTTTTTCCATCAATACCTAGGGAAGCTAACTTACACCTCCATACTTGCCTATGAAGTGCCATAAGGTAAGGGCAATCCCACTTAAGACTGGAACTTCTAGCCTACAGGTTCATTAACTGAGGACAAAGACTCTACACATAATAATTTCTGTGGATAATAAGGACCTTCATCTATTAACCATCAGTCACTCTGACTAAGACAAGGTCTTTTGTTTACATACCCTTATATAATCATTAAAAACTGTGAAGCAAATTCTCTCTTCATTATCCCTAAAACTGCAAATAGAAAGCAAGCAGGCTCCTAAAAACATTATCCTACCGGCTGGTAAAATGAGGGAAGAGTAACTCAAGCCTTGGTTGTACCAAACCCCTGGTGCCCCAAAAGGCAGTACATCTGAATAAGCAATAGTAGAAAACTTGAAGTCATTACAGGGACAAATTACATCCACCTGGAATAAAACTATAATGCAGTTACAGGCCTGAAATGGTGCTCTGCACTTCCCCATATCCTGACCTTCCTATGGGGTTTGTGACAGACATAGTAAGACAGAAATATTTTCTATAAATGCTCAAGACTCATATTCTGTAAACACAAGTTATAGCAAATTTAATAGTGACAAAATCAATACAGATTAGGAATGTTCACCATTCTTAAACACCATATACATTATGAATATATATACTGTATATTTTCAATCAATTTCTTCTGACTCTCCATATCAACACAATCGTAACATGTTTTATTAATTTATATGAAAAATACTTCACTAAGAAAGTAGACAAACTGCACAGAAATAGTACAAGTGTCATGTGCATAGCAATATAGCTTAAAGCATTCACATATGGCTTTGTTTAAATGAAACTTGGGGGAACGGCCCTATACAGACCCATGGTTACACAGTCGACATAATGTAAACTGCTTCACATTTTTGAGGCACTTGCTAACAATAGTGTTCAATCCCTGAAAAACAAAATCAAGAGCTAATAAGTGAAAATAACAAAAATCCCAGGATAACAGCTGTGTGTATTTGAAAAGATTTTAAAAACTGGTTTTAGTAGTGCATGCACAGAACTGAAAAATTGGGGGGAGGGGTGTAATTTCTGTGCAAGAATTATAACAAGTAAGTGGAAAGTATAAAAATATTTACATGTTTAGGGATTTTTAAGTATGTACAGAACAAAAGCCCTGAATACTCATTCTATAGAATAAAAATATAGCACATGAAAGCAGTAATAAAAAATAATATATATTTTTATGGAATTGTATTTGCAGTTAGTTACAAGTTATTTAAACCATAAAGTTCCTTGATCTTTCTCAAATCTGATGGCAATAGGGAAATGCTTTCTGTCAAAACACAAGCACTTTCCACCATTTTTCAACCTGTTAACAATACTGACATACAAAACAACTCTTGTATCCTAATTCAACGGCCTTTTTTTTATTTCAGTTTTCTTCACCAATTATCATTACCTTAATGAATTCCAATCTCGAGTAGCCTCCATCAGATGCCTCTGTCCATGTCCTACCCAATTATCCTGATTGTCAAATATTCTACCACAAAACCAGCAGCTAAACTTAGCTTTGAAGGTATTATCAGAGGTAGTTTTCACAATCTGGTAATTGTTTTTGCTAGTCTTTTTCAGTGTCAATTTTAAGACAAATCTTTCTTTTACAGGGCTAATGGGTTTTACTGTCCTGTACCTTTTCTGAAAAAAATCATCAGTAGTTATGTCCAAAGGATTGCAGAAGGCTGGCTGCAGAAGAGCTTCAACAGTTCTTTTTGATAATAAAACCTTAAGAACATGTCCCTTAAATTTAGCAATGGTTTTCATTACATTTATAACTTCTGGAACATCTGCATCAGGATGATTAAGCACAACAACTGGCTGATTTCTCCGAGGGCATTTTACAAGCTGGTTAGGATTAAAAGGGAGCAATTTCAAAGTCCTCACTGTTTTTTTTGATGCCCTTGGTTTGTAAGGGCTACCTGATTCACTAACAATTTCAGCCTGATTCTTTTCCTTACACTTTCTGTGCAACATTACTTTCTTTCTTGGAAGTTCTGCGTGACTAGCCTTCCTTTTACGTTTGAAATTCTTGTTCCTTTGCACACCCCCAGTTTCTGAACTTTTCGACCCAGCTTGTTTTAAACTATGTTTTACTTTTGTGGTTCTTTTTTGGGTGCTCCATGGGGACTTCTGACAGCCAAAGTTATTCCTCCTGTTAGCAGTTATTATTTGCGTACTCTCAATAGAACAATTTTGCAACTGTGTCCCTGCAGATTTAGCAGAATAAACAGGTTCTACAGGAGAAACATAACATGCTGGATTAGAGCTTGCCAAAGAGGCATTTGCTGGCATTAACCCACCTGGTAAGTTTAAGGCATTATTAAAACTAAGATTAGTTTGTTTCTGTGCTAATGCAGGAGAAAGGAACTGCAAGTTATCCACCTGTCGTGAGGGCACCAAGTTGCTTACTGACTGAGTGGTATCAGACAGCGTATCTGAAGTAGGAGTCTTAATTTTCAGCAAAAGCTGTTGTTGCATGGCTCCAGTTTTCTTTGGTTGACAATTTGGATGAGCATTATCCTGAAAAAAAATTGGTTTATGAACTACAGGCTTGTTTGGTGTCATACATTTCGGAAAAGCTCCCTCCTGTCCATTGGGCAAAAGTGCACAAACAGGCTGTTCCTGTTTGATTTCCTGTTGCTTTACTGACTCCAAAGAACCAAAGGCAGCATCCTGATGCTCTGGTAACACCTTTGAAGAAGTTCCTTTCACAGATGACTCTGATGAGTTTGTAAGGATAAGAGGTCCTTTGAACAGCATACTCTCCGAGTCATTTGCTGTACTACATACTTCCCCATGACAGGAACTTCTTGCATTTCCAAAACTGTCATTGTTCCCCTTCACTTTTGAAGCTGATATGGTTATTTTACCAAATTCTCTGGATGTAATTCCACCCAAAACCTGAGAACTATCAACAGCAGCATTTGCAACTGTTCCAACTGCCCCATTAAAAGTCAAAACCATTCCAGGTCCTTTATTTGAAACAGAAGATGTCACATGCCCATCTGATGAACAGGTTGGTGGAAGGGATTTTGCTGAAACCACCCGCTGTCTAGTCTGGTTAGAAAGGTGGAAAGGAACAAAAATTCGTGATGGAAGGGACTGAACAAAAAGGGCTTTCTTCTGTTCCTGAAGAACAGGCAAAACTGGTGAAACGCTGCTAGGATTTTGAGCTGCACACAATATTTTATTTGGCTCTAACTGCTGTGTTATGACTGCATCTGTATGAGTTTTTAGCAAGGTACCAACTCCCGGTGTTCTGGATAATTTGTCCACGTCCTGTGAATCAAATGATGTTTTGGGTGTCTGTCTTTCCCTCCTACAACATGTACCTTCATTTGTGCTACATCTTGTGTTCAACTCTCTCTTACATAAATGGAAGTCTGCATTAGAAGGAGGCCTCTGAAAACCACATGCAGCTGCAGAGCTTTTTAAACGCACAGAGGCTGCACTACCCGTCCCAGGACCAGAGAGCAACTTGTCAGAATGAAGTTTTACACAGTTATTTGTCTTGCTGTGAATCTCCTGCTGAGAAGTTGTTTTCACCTTTAACACATCTTGCAGCAACTGGTTTATTTCAGGTGATAAATAATTAGCTGCCTGTTCACTTTGCAATGAGAAAACAGATGTGATTTTAGGCATTAAGAAAGGGTTAACACAGTCAGAGGCATTTTCCTGGTATTTCTCAGCTACATTCTGAAAGCCTTGATCTACGGTAGTGTCCAAATACTGCGGGCCATTATGCTTGTCCTTCGTAAAACACTTGCTGTCAACACCACATTTAGATGGGCTTGTTAAAGACACAGAGTTATTCTTAGTGTTTACCTGTTCGTAAGTTTTATTAATATTTGATTGGGCTGACAAAACTTTCTCTGCTTTTAAGCTTTTCATCAACTCCGAATATGAAGATGTAGATTCACTTCTACTGTTTTGAAAGGAAACTGTTTTGCTAAAGTCTTTGTATCTGTCATCTGCTGACATCCAAATGCTACATGGATTATCCAAAGAGTCCATTTTGGAATAGTTGTGAAAAGACAACAACCTTTCGTTAGATGAATCCACTGAAGTTGAGTAATAGAGTTTATTAGGTCCATTACTATTATTCAGGCCACCATTTTGCATTCTGAGTTCAGGGAAGAAGGGCATTTTCATAGGGTCATAATGAAGGGTATTTGTCATAGTGGGTGGTAATACCTGAGGATGACTTGAAGGACTAAAGCTTCCCCACGAGATACTACTTTGAGTTCCAGCTTTTGTTACCTCATCACGTGGAGGTACAGCTGAGCCCAGCTTCATTGGCAAATAATTTGAATTTTTTCCAACAGCCATATTAGGTGCTACAGCTTCAGAAACACTCCTACCATACAATGTGGAGTTATTTTGTTTTTCCACTTTTGTTTTTCCTGAATGAGGAGTAAGACGAGAAAATGGAGGGGAGATTAATGGATGAACACAATTGTTCTTTAAGGTCGACTGATCAGTTACATGTGGTATAGCACCTGAAGACAAGCCATGGGGATCAGCAGTCTTTAGCAAAGGAGTTGCAGAACCATCTTTAGCAGGACCAACTTTCTGATGTAACAAATATTCATTTTGCTTACTTGTAGGTAGTAATTTTATAACAATATGTTGTTTTCCATCTACAATTTTAAAGCCCATAAATTTAGCACTGTAATTTGCTGGAACAGATATTTTATTGTTTTTAACCATCAACACTGTTGGCCCACGAACACCATTTTTCAATAATCCCAGGCCATAACTTGCTCCATCATCTGTCTTACTGTATTGTGCAGTAGTAGCAGAGAGCATTCCACCCATGAAATGGCGTTTTTCTGCATATTTAATTGGATCTTTTTCTTCATTTGTTTCCAGGTCTCTCATACACTGGTTCAGCTCCTCAGCATTTGTCTGAATTTTATTCACACTTCTTAGCACTTGTGTATTTTCTTCTCCAGGACTGTCACTTCCACTGCTTATTTTCTTCCGTCTCCAGAGTGCTTTTTTTGATGCTCCCATTTTATACCTTCTTAACACAAGTTTCAGCCCTGCTGGAGTCTTCACTATTCTTTTTTCATATTTATCCTTTTCCAGTTTTTCTCTTGCAATTAAGTGGTCTCTGTGTAAAGCTATGATGTGTTTTAGAAGATAATCTTTCCGTGATGTGCTGTAACTGCAATAAGGACAACCAAAAGAAAACATACTGGTATGAACAAGAAGATGATTTTGGAGCTCCTCTTCTGTAAAGTTTTCTTGATGGCATTTTCCACATTTATAGAGAATCTCTTTATGCTTGTGAATGTGCTGAACAAACGTGCCCACATCACGGGTAGAAAACCCACACTTTTCACACTGAAAGTGACCATTTACACAATGCTTTGATATGAAATGTTTTGTCAAAGCCAACAAAGTGTATATCTGTTCATCATTACAGAGCTCACATTTTACAAAAGTGCTACGATGGATGCGTCTGTGCTGTTTAAATGTCTGAAAGTCATTAGCTGAGAAGCTGCACATCTCACAAGGATACAAAGGCAACTCGCCATAGTGCAACCGCTGAAAATGCTTCTGCAGATCATTTGGGCTGTATCTAATGTTGTCCTTGCACTTAGTACAAGTGAAATTCAGTATCTTTGCTGCAGTTTTCAACCCTTCTTCAAATTGCACTTCTGGTTTGATTTGCAAGTGGCTTCCCTCTGAATAACTGGGATTGCTTCCACTTATTTTCTCTAGACTTAAGGACTTCCTTGCAGTTTGCTGCTTACACTGAAAGAGCTTTCTAAACCTATCAACTTCATGTTTCATTAATACTTCATTTGGAATGTTCACCTTGGGCAATTCAATTTTCACATTTTTTAGTCCGTAAGCGAGACTGACATCTAAAACGGCTGGTTGAATCGTCATACTTAAAGGATCACTCACCAGTTCTTTTTTCAAAGTAATATCTGTAGAAAAATTCTTCGTAGCATTGTGGTTTAAGAAACTGATTTGCTTTTGATCACAAAAAAAATGTTCCTGTTCAGATGTCATGATTTAGGTTTTAATTTTTTTTATGGGAATTCCTGATTTAGTCTTACTTCCTGCAGCAAATGAGACCAATGCGCCAAGTTAATTCTCAAAGCTCTACAACTTCCCCATTTCATTCTCCTGAAATTAAAAAACAAACAAAGCAAATATTACTTTTGAAACTAATGCAATTAGAACACTCATCACAATTCATTAACAAATACATGCCAATATTGAAAGTTTTATAATAGCACGGGGGGGGGGGGAAGGACGAGGCAAAAAAAAAAGCTATTACACTGTAAACTTTGTTTGTTCGTGTTGGGGGTGTTTGTTGGTTTGTTGTTTGGGTTTTTAAAAAAACAAACAAACAAATCCTGAAAAATAAGTTTTAAAGAACAACACCTACTGAAAGATGAAAACATTGAAATTCCATGCCATCAAATTTTGGATTCCTCCCACCCTGTACGCATAAGAAATCCCAAGATCTACTTTATAAAAATGAAACCTGTGTTTATTACTCATTTGGGATTTCAAGCAAATATAAACACTCCTTTGTGACAGAGGTCACTAACTGAACCTAGCTGAAGTACCAAAACCAACTCAAATTCATCAGGGTTTGATATTTTTACTACTTAAGTCTGCTACTCTATTAGTAACTAACTATTGTGTTTAAAAAGCCAAGACAAAGTAAAATCAGCATCTCAGAGATCACTAATGGAGACATGACCTTTACCAACACCAAAAAACACATCACACTGACCTACAACAAATTTTTCACATGCCTACCTTTAGTACCACACAAGTCTGAAGTAGTCAACAGATAAAAGTTCTCAGGTTTCTCATTGCATGTTCCTGGGCACATGTTAATATTTTCAGAACAAGTGCACGACTGACAATAGTGCTGCTCTATGGATTAAAAGGCTCAGATAGGTATGGTCAGCATCACTGTCTCGCTACAGACTTCATGACAGTGTTTCCATAACAGACTGCACCAACAATTTATAGCAGCTCAAGTGCATGCTTGAACAACACAGAATCAGCATAATTGGAACAGCAGTGAAAACAACTTAAACTTTGAAAAGCAACATTGGAAAGGAAGAACTGTTTCTTCACTAATGTAACACTTCTTTACTAAAAACTTTTTCTACAGTAGAAGTCACAAAGCCACTTTCTTATTTCCTAACAGAAGTTAATAAATTGTTAGCTGAAATCTGATCAGCAATTCTCTTCCCACTACTCTCGAACTCACCCTGAAGCAACACAGACTTGGAACTCATTAGATCATCTTATTTATTCACATTCAAACTGAAAGAATGATCACATCCTCTCCCTCACTGTAATTAAGGGCAAGGGCTGCTTCTACATCTCCAAGCCATCATAAGCATTAACCCTAAAGTCTTCCAAATATTTTCCCACAGTCCTGGGAGAAGGAAGTATCCAGCATTAGACATGCAAATACCTGACAAAGAAAACGGAGACTGAAATATTTTCGAGTCCCTGTTCACGGATCATGTAGCAAGAAAAGCAAAACGCCTTTTTTCAAGCATATGCTTTACTGCATTCTTTTGGAGAAGATATTAGCACTTCTGTACAATTTTTGAAAATAATAAGCACAACAGACTCTGACACTATACACAGACTCAAACATCAAGTATATTCACCTAACTGTGTTTTCCAGCTATGAGACCTGCAAGACTTCAATTATACATCTGACATTAAAAAAAAAAAAACACAAAAAAAATCCAAAACCAACATTTTCCATATTCCACACAAGATATTAATATGTGGGATATTATCCTACTTCGAGCTTTGAGAAGGGAACAACTCATATGCATTTACACTCTTTTTCCACCAAAAGAGTACTGTATGAAAAAGCATTCTCTTGCCAATGGTATATCCCTGATTTGAATAGAAACAAGCTGAACTCCCATATAAAGAATAAGTAACTAAAAATTAATTGGACTTGCTTGCTTGAACAACTTTTTTAATACACAGGTGCAACATGAAGATTACAGGCTGCATGATGCAATACATCCTCCTGATGGTAGCTGCCCATCATTCAGATTAAAATGTTATACTGTCAAACACTGAAACCTGAAGAATGGTTAAAATTAAAACTATACAAATCAGAAGTGGATGAAGTGCTGCAGAGAACAAGGCTCAGGCATTCAACACCAGACCAAAGAGGTCCTCAACTAGGCAACATTTCTTTAACTGCATAAAGCATTTATGTTTGGCAAAGAGTCTCAGCAGGGTATATTCAAACTCGAGCTCAGATCTCCTTTAACTAATTAACCTCATAAATTACAACGTAGCTTTGTTATTATTGAGTAGCATCAACAAGCATCTCCAGAATGACAAATAAAAATATTTACTAAAAACAACCATTAAAAAGAAAATCCCAGGGGTCTTTAAATGTACATTCTCAAAGAAGTCTGACTTACATAGTAAGAAAATACTTGATTTCAATTCTTCAATAGCTGTCTTTTTTCCACACACAGAGAAGAGGTAAGTATGCACGACTCAGAAAAGGCCACAGTCAGGTGAAACACTAAAAAACGTTCTGGAAACAAAAGGAAAGATATTTTAAATGGCGTAAATACAAACATACCTGAAAAAATAAGCTGAAAAGCACAAATCCCTCCCAAATTTACATTATGTGGATTTTTAATACATTGAAGACAAAAATAAATACTATTTTCTCTCCCAAAGAACACTAGCAAATACAATACAAATATTGTATATATACACAATATAACAATGCCTATTTTAACCTTAGTTCTACCACTACATGTCAAGCATTCGTAACTGGAAAGCATAAACACATGGTAACTTAAAAATCGGATAGAAAGAAGTAGCTGATACCTCCATCCATCAAATTTTAATTTAAACTTATCTTTTCTTACGCAAAACTTTTAATGAATTCTATAGCAAAGACCTAATTATAACTTCCTATAAAGTTTTGCAAAGTCGGGGAAGAAGGTGGAATAGTACATTCACAGTATCTGAAACAAGTAAGTAGATTTAAATGCAGATAAAATGAGCACAAACACTGAATATACATAAGCATGTGCTACAGTTAACTCAGACACATAAAAAAAAGAAAACAAACCACTAAGCAAAAGCATAAGTAACCACTTGAGGCTCTCAGCCTCAATTTTCTTCCCTCGAAAATGTTCCAATGTGTCCATATTTTGTTTCAAGAAAGTATATACAGAGAAAAAGTTTTAGCTGTGTACTTTGATCTAGTGAAAAATTATAGATGGGAGTTAAACACTGCTAAATTAGGCAACTTTTAAAATTTTTCCATTTAGAATGAAACCCACAATAGATATCCCAGCAGGCAGTATTTTCAAGATTTCTGCAAAAATTTAAACTTATTTAAATTTTACTAAATAAATAAATAAACAAATTTACGCTGAAGTATACCCCATTACTAATCCCATCCTATGTGTCTCCAAATTGAGAGTGGTGACTTCATCTCTACCAAGATCTGGACACACGCATGACCTTACAGAACTAAAAGTTAAGAAAGCCACAGAGCTGGAGCAGTCAGATACAACCTGACACAGCACCAACGCTGCTTTTGTAGAAATAAAATGAAAACAAATCGCCCAATCGCTCTCAGAGCTCACACACGCAGACAGCCGTGCCACAGGGCGAACTTGGCATTTAGAACAGAGCAGCTGAACGCGGCCGCGACACATGGCCAGCGCCAGCCCACCTGCGGGCTGACACTGCCGCCGCCCGCCCGGAGCTGCCGAGGGGAGCAGCGGTGCGGCGGCCGCTGCCGGGGCTGGCCGGGAGCCGGGCAGGGGCTGCGGAGGCCGATGAGCGCCGGGACAAAGCGCGGGGCGACCGGTGACGGAGCCCCGGCGCTGCCACCGCCTCAGGGTCGCGCCGACGGCTCCGTCCGACCTGCGGCACAACACT
>VZRZ01001071.1:1094167-1127604 GCA_013398175.1 Climacteris rufus
CCCAGCCCCGGCCGTCCCGCGAACACCCCGCGGCCGGAGGGGGCGGCGGGCGCGCACTATTTAATGTCTCACTCTCACCACGGTGCACCGTCGCGCCCCGCCGCGGCCGCTCTGGCCCCCTGCTAGCTCCTCTCCGCTGCGGGACCGCCCTTCCCGCACCGCGCGGGGACACCCCGCTCCCCGTCCAGCGTCCCCCGCAGAGTTACCTCGGGTCCCGCCACCGCCCGGCGAGGCGCCGCCGGCCGCCATCACAGTTTCCATCCGGGGACTGCCGGGTGCGAGCCCGGCCGAGGGGCGGCCGCGGCGGAAGGATACGCGTTCACCTGAGGGACGGGCGGACGGCGGCCGACGAGGCCCAAGGGGGGAAGGGAACGAGCAGACCCTAATGCCTTCCTCTTCCTCCTCCTCCTCCTCCCCTTTCTCCCTGTCATCCTTGGAGGTGGGACCTGGGCGCGTGGCACGGCCGTGGGAATGGCCCGGCTGTGCCGCCTGTCATTACCTTGAGTGGCTCTGCCCTTCCCTGCGCCCAAGGGCGGGTTTGGGCCAATGGCCGCCAACGGCCACCAACAGCAGTGTGCAGGGAAAGCTGACGGCCCTCGCAAAACACGCATAAGGAAAGGCCTGGCCCGAGCTGTTTGTGCCCAACTCTAGACATGGATTTGCTGACCTGCACAGACACAACACATGACGGCTCTCTGTAGGAGATGTCAGCACTTAAAGCACCCAGAACATTATACATGCATTACATCAGTTAATTTAACACTCTCAAAATAACAAAAAGCTGAAAATCACTATAAATGAAGCGCTTGCCGTGTTAGAGACACAGTGTCATTGCGGCTGAGGAGTGGGATAAACAGTGCTTGTTGGTAGGGGTGTGCTCTTCATGTTTGTGCCGGGTTTCAATGCACCTGGAAGACCACCCAAAGTAAGGCCACCAAGGAGTATGAAGATGTGTGAGAAGTAGGAAATTCAGGTGCACCATGGCCAGAAAAGGGCAAATGCCCTGTGACAGAAATGGACTGTAGAGATGAATTGTGATTGAAAAGGTAATTGAAAAGGAAATCCTCTCTCCACTTAAGAAAGTGATCAAAAATCAAAAGCAAAGAGGAGAAAGGTTTCCCAAAGGAAAAAGCTTAAGCTATCTCATGAACAATTTAGCTGAGCAATTCAGCTAAACTTTTCTCCACAAAACTTGGGACGTCTTACTTGCTGCAAGAATAATCACTTTAATAAGTGATTCAATATAAGAACAAGGAGGAGTGTTGATGTCTTTGAGTATGCGTGCATATACTAAGAATACATTAAACATGAACACATTTTTAATTTCTTGAACCTACTGACATTGCTTCTTTCCCTTGTGTCCTAGACTGTAAAAGAACATTAATGGAAGCCAGTTTGGGGTGGGTTTCTTGGCCCTAAAGAATATCTTCAAGGAAAGAATTATATCATTGATGGTTCTACTACACCCAAATGAAACAATACATGCCAAAAGCAAGCAAAGAAATATAGTCTTCTGGTTTCTAATTCATTACATTTTTCTAAGTAGTCAGAAGTGGGGATTGTACATACATATACATAGTGTTTTAGAGAATCTGAACTCTTAACTACAACTGAAGAAAAAAAAAAGGAAGAAAAAGAGCATAGTTCTGGCTGAAACTGTACAGTCAGAAAAGATAATGGAAAAGAATGATCCTTGAAAATCGTACATCTAACAAGCAGCTACAGTATCAAATTTGTGTTAGAATGCCAGTACTCCTAATGTGAAATTAAGATATACATCATATTGCCAATATTGATCCAAACAAATTTGCATATAAGATGGAAACAAATATTTTATCTATTTTATCCCTTTGTAATTCAAATTTAGAATACATATGAGCATCAAGCACAAGACAGAAAAAGAAAACGTGAAATAACACCAACAGGAGAGTAGGAAGAAAGAAGGAAGGTTAATGCCTAATTTATCATACACATAGAGAGTCTTCATTTCTCAAGGAATCAAAAAAGATTACATCAAAACACAATTTAACAATAAATTTCTATTGGGATTAAGATCTGGGTAGGAATATATGGGGGGAAATGGTCACAATCCAATGAAAAACTACAACAGTGGGCAACCCCATCAAAGATTGACATTGGATATCTTCTCCCAAAATTAATGGAAAAGTCCAGTAGTCGTGAGAGTGAGTATCTGCAAAAATGCCCCCAAACATTTCTCAGCAATTCCAGCAGTCTACAACCTTCCCATTTGCAGGAATACCAGGAACCCCTCATAAAATACAACATGAGAGAATGCCTTACTACTAGAAGAGAGGAGCAAAAAAGGCAAAAAAATGCCTTTTTACCATGCTCAGAGTGGAAACTAAACTGAAAGCCATCAAGGAAATCCAAGAAAGACCAAAATCTTCCCATGTGGTCCAGAAATTATCCTGATGCTGGCAGTTGAACCTTGTGTGGTATGAATTGTGACAGAGCACACAAGTAAACTTACATATTTTTAAGTACTTTTATTTTATCCCTAGAACATGATTTTTGTTAAATTTCCAAATTCTTAAAAGCAAGGACTGAATCCACGCAATATTCTAGTCTTTCTCTATTTTTCAGAAGATAAGTTGAATTTGGTCTACTTTTCTTTGTGAAAATTTCTGTGAAAATTATGTTCACCTGCAAGACAGTCTGTGTTCTGTAAAACACAATTGTTGCCCTGACTTTTGCAGTTCTGGATGTTGTCATTCTTTTGTAGCTAGTTTCTCACATTCTTCTATGTAAACATAGCCATGTTATTGTAACGGTATCTTATCATTTACATTCCTTTCTCCTGGACACAGAACTTTGATGGACATTTCCTTTGACCACTGTGATTGAGGGAAGAAGAACTTATTTCCTCCAATGAATAGTGATTTCTAAATGTATATATAATAGAGAAGGCGGGTCTTGCCCCCAAAAAATTGCTGTGCAGTATTTTGGAAGCTTTAAGGGTATTTGTACTTTCCCAGCGTACATTACAACACATTATTCTGTGCATCCAACCTAGAAACAATGGCAGGGGTTTCTGTTACGTGTCTCATTAGCATTAGTCTTATAAATTGGTAGGGCAGTTAGGTGCAAATAAGTAGCCCTTATAATGTGAGTTTTATTCTTGTTGCAATTAGTTCTGTATTTGTGATGTTTTAAAATTGAAAACTTAATGCTTTCCTCTAATACATGGGTGTTTCCCAAGCAACAGGAATACTACATCCCTGGTATGCTTTAGATAGCCAACTTATTTATGGGTAGCAGGATGGATTGGAGCAATTTATTTCATAATCTGTTGGACTATCAGAAATTCTTTATGTCAGAAATGAATCCACAGCAAATAACTGGGACTGATGGAAGCATTTCATCAGAAACACTGAGGGGGAAAAAACTGTGTTTTCTAAAGTGTATGCTGAGCAAATAGCAAATAGCAACCACAGATAACCAAATGATTCTATGAACTCTTTCTTTTCTAAGGAAAACTACTTCTTTCTAATGTGAAATTGATCACGCGTTTGCCTGAAATCACTGAATTTGGTCACAGACAGGAAAGAGCTTCTTTCTGAGTTAGAAATAATAAAGTGTTGCTGTTAGTATGTTCCATATTTGAATTACAAAAAAAAGTGGGAATACCTGGCTAAAAGTGAAACATTGTTTCAGTTAGATTTTCACATTTGTGATTATTCAGAGTGTTAGTATGTGTAAGAGCCAAATCTCCAAAAGTTTTTTTGATCTATGGCAACCTTTACTCTTTGCTCTTTCACATTTTTTGTTCAATCTAATGTGAATTTAAACTAATAAACTTTACAAAATACTATACAATCAATCAAGATGTTAATGTATTCTGTGCTATTTTTATTGTTTTTATCACTTTGCTCTGTAAGAGTTACTAATAAATCGGTCCTTCCTTCAACTTATATATCCTGTAAAAAATTGGTGTCCCATATGCCGCCTTCTATTCTTTCACTTAAAACATCACTTTTAAGTGAAAAGTTACATCTCAGGCATAATCATGCAGCCATCTCATTCTTTACTGCTCTGGTCATACTGCCTTTGCTACTGTTCATTTTGTTCTATAATCTTCTCTACTGACACTTTTGAGACAATTTGACACTTTTGCATGTCAGTTTTAGTGCAGAAACCTCCACAAGTCTGTTCTTAGAGATGCAAATTCATTTTGTTTTTTCTCCAGTGGTTTGAAATTCTGAGTGCTCATTGTATAGCTTGCTCATCTATTGGCTGTACAGGTTTTCTGGATGAGTTCCCGTTTCTGATAGTTTTCTTATGATGTGGGCTAAATCATTCCATAATTTTGGCAGATAAAATTCTGAATCACTTTGTGGCTTTTAGTGACAGTAAATAAAACTTAATCTCATGCATTTTTCTATTTCAGAATTTAATATATTTATTAAATATATACTTCATAAAATATAATTAAATTATATTTATTTCCAGGCTTGTATGTAATGAGATTATAAACCATATTCTTACGTACCGCTTGGCAGCTACAGCTACTACTCAGTATTGCCAGAACAGCTGCAATGATTATCTCTTTCACCAGAAGACAGCAAGTTCTGAATATGCCCATGAAAAGTGTATAAAAAAATATGTCTGTCTTCATGGTACAACTGGGTGGGCAATATTACAGGTAGCAGAGGCTGGAAATTCATGGAGGAAGGAATCAGGGGCTAAACATACTTAGATGTAGGAAAATTATGTTTAGGAATTGGCCTACCTTCCTTAGCCTTGATAAGCAAACTGCCTGGCAGGACAGTCTTCAAACTATAAGCAAGAAGGAACTGAGATTCCATTTCTTTTTAAGAATATTGGGTTCATAGGAGTTAGAAAATATCTGTTGTTACAGCAACAATAAGCCTGAGTCAAATAATCTTACTGCTAGGCAGTTGTTTCAAATTCTTATAATGACTATAAATAGAAGCTGTAATCTTCAGGCAAACAGCATAGTGCAAATGGAAGGTACAATGAAACTACATCCATTCTTTTCTGTTCCATGGCACTTCACTCATTAAAGGTGCTAACTTGACTTTTTGTGTTAAACTTTTATACTGATGCATTCTTACATAAAAGCCTTTTGGTGGGACCTTTGAGTTCATTGTTCAAGTCTAGTATTTGATCTGCTTACAAAAATCTCCAAACTATTGTCAGAGACTGAAATAGTTCTTGCCTTAAACATTGTTATAGAAAAACTGTATAAAGAAGCCACGACCACCACCCCTCCCTGGAGATGCCTGACTGGAACTTTGGACTGTAAACCAAACTGCTGAGATTAGATAAAGGGAACGCTATTGTTCAATCATCTCAGGCCTGAGGATGAGTAAACAAGACAATGCATCCACAAGAAAGCCAAACCCAGCAGCTGTGCCGATCATCCCAGCTGGGTTTGGGGTGGGAGAGGCCACAGCCCACAGGTTTGTACAGATTTCACCCCCAGCTGAGGTGGGGGGAAGGAGGCTTTGAGTGTGGCCTAACCTCTGATCTGAGGCAATGAACACCCATCCTCCCTGACTCAGCTGTGGAACCCCCCAGCCCCCCCAGCCCCAAGAGGACTACATCCACAGGACATTACGTGAGGGGCAGCTCAGGGGGTGTCATAATCCACCGAAGACCCCCTGAAGTGCCCCCCAGACTCATTCCTGAGGCCTGGCACCACAGAACTGCAGGTGATGTAAAGTGATGCAACAGATCCAGGGCCTGCTAAAAAAAACAATGGCAAACCTCCCCCCTCCCTCCCCCGGGGAGGTGCCTGGATCTTCCTACATGGCCTGAGTGTATATGAACCCATGGAATTCTGTGCTTTTTGGGGGATCCTCACCACCAAGAAGACCAGCTGGAGAGTATCAACGCAACATCGTTGGGATTCCACAGAGTGGTGATATTTTCTTTCTCTGTTGCTCTCTTTCTGTCCCCCCACCTCTTTTTCTTCTTTCTCTTACCTTTTCTCTCTCTCCCATCTTTACTATCAAATAAAATCCATACTATTGACAGTGTCCTATGGTCTCGTTTGCACCTTAATTTGGGCAGAGAAATGTCTAAATAACCCTATAAAACCGAACCTTACCAACTGTGCTTGTCACTAAAATAAATAATACATTGGCTAGGCAGAGCTCATTTCTTTCACAGAGTGTACTTCAAACAATGTTCATATGAATAAGCTGTTCCATGGCAGTAAGAGAAGTTCCATATTTCTTTCTCTAAGATAAAACATCAGCACACTGTGAAAATAAGAAAATTGTCTTTTTAACCAGCTCCTGATATGCTGGGTTATAGATTTTGACAATCAAGTCTTTAGCAATGTATGGTTGCCTATATGTCACTGTAATTTTGACTCTGTATTTCTTATGGTAAATACCCTGGCTTTGTTTCACAGGTTAAAACAGCAGGAAAGATTATGTTAAGGCTTCCTTTTCAAGACATATTATCTTATAAAAATAACAGCCTTAATGATGACACCAAATAGTACCATTATTAATATCAGAACATCTATTAACTCTTATCATGGGTCTTATCTTAAAGATGTGGCGTTACCTGCACATCCAGAGCAATATTGCAACAGTAAAAGAAGTCAACAATTTAGTTTTCTTTGTGGATTTCATGGCAAAAATCAGTCTTGGAGCTATCTATACCATAATTGTTAAAACCTCAAGAGTAAAAGTTCAAATGAAAACAACTACAGCATTCAATCTAACATGAATTTAAGTTAGTTTCTCTTTCTACAGGAAGTCTCACATGGGACAGAAGGGTGAAATAGCACCATGCCAAAATTTGATGACAGTAAGTTTATCAAGTCAGCTGGGGAAATAACAGCATTTGCCCTCCTCTTCTACAGTTCTGTTGGAATCTATCCTTGGCCATATGATGCTCTGCTAAATAGACTCTGTACCTCAGTTCCCTCTGATAATTATTTTAATACACCCACCAGATGGACACATCCAGTTAAGAGGCCCTGTTATAATGAATATCCTACATACTCTTATTCTCAGCATAGCTTTTTCAAGTACAATTTTTGATCATTGCACACAAAGAGTCTGTTGTATAAGTGAGAAAACATTCTTAGGAAGTTATTGAGTCTTCTTTGGAAACTTGTTGAGAAAGCATCTCTCTGCCTTCACAATATGCAAAACGAGTAAGAGGCTTTTTTATTGTTATCATTTGGGATGGGGGAGTGTTGCCAGACAGCAAAAGGAAGAGGCACTCTTAGAAATGTGTAAACAATTTTTTTAAAAAGTTTGTCACTGTATTTATGGTTCTACCACATGTAAATCAATTACCAATAATCTGCTGAAATATGTGATTCACCTTCATGAGTAGCTTGCCTTGGTACCAGAACTAGAATTTCTACATATCTTATTTCTTGATTAGACTAGTAAAGTCACTGTCCTTGGAAAATGTTTTAATCTCATAAAAACTAAAGTTTGCATGGTTAAGTGAAGATTGGATTTGGCTCATTATAATTTTAGACTCAGTGTTTGCAAGTGTCTTCAGTATCATGAGCAGTTCATGCTGAAACAAGTTCAGGCAAGCTAACTTAAAGCAGAAATTGAAGCTGGAAAAGAAAGAGGCAAGATCTGGGAACCAAGGCTGAACAGATGAAGGACAGGATTAGGAACTAGCACTCAATAGGAGGAGGAACTGGGACAAGGTCTAGAAAGAAGAAAATTGGATCAGGATTTTAAATAGGAAGTAACACTCAAGAGCAAGAAGCTAGAGCACAATTACAACTGAAAGGCATTAAGCCTCCCAGAGCATCCGGCCCCATCTCACATACACTGAGACAGGTTATACAAACCTCTCAGAGGTCAGGCCATTACCCTTTGGGAAAGGGTATGTTATGGCCAGATGACTAAGAAAGATGTGCCTGAGCTGACTGTGGGAGACATCTTGCTTCACAGCTTTCAGTGACAGCTGAGCTAGCAGGACGTCTTGAGTGACACAAGCGTCTTCTTCATCAACCCAAACAGTTTTTAGCAGTAGGGAAACAACATGTGAGCACTGAGGTGGATCACAATTGCCCAGATGAGACAAGAGAGACTGGCAAACCCAAAAAAGTTTTAATCAAAGCATAGTGCAATAAACTGTTAATGCACATAAATGCTAAGAAAGGACGATTAACCTCAAGCTGTTCTCAAAATGGGGAAGATTTTACTCTTGGTAGCAAACAAACTAGAAACCACACACCATTGCACATAGTGGACTGATGCAACATTGCAAAAGACATCCTGAGTATTGCTCTGGTTTTCTTTAGCAAGGCAGGTTCTAATTTCCCTTTTGGAAGGTGCAGATAAACTGAAATACCTAAACCAACAAGTTCTTCTATGCCATAACATAAGACATGGCTTTTTATCTTTTATAACACTATAACTTCTGTCCATTTTTGCATTTCTAATAGTTCTGAGTATCTGTCAGCAGAGCCCTCTCATGAGTTCTTACCATCTAGATGCACATGTCCACACCTGCACACCTGAGGTGTTTACCCTCTCTGCCTCAGTGTATCCATCAGTTGGAGTGAAGGTGTGCACTCATGAGGGTCCTAAAGACAAACAAACATTGATTTGTTTTTCTCAACAGCCTAACAGCTTTGTACATTCTTTGATATCATTTAGGAGATTCTTGAGTTTCTTTTTCAAGAACTGGATGACATTTCTCATACAACATATTTTTCTCATTAATATTAACAGGACTTCCTGCATTTTAATCAGAGACACATACATACACTTCACACCAAATCCAAATGAGAGAAGTAAACAATATTCAGATATGAATGTTTGCTTCCTTTTGAATTCTGTGGAAATTGCAGATATATCTCCATTCATAATAGGACAGGACTCATTTACTGTCTCCTGCTTGAACACTAACTTCCATTCCAGTCACTGCTGATAAACCTCTCCTAATGAAATACATACCAGCCTCGAATACAATGGGAAACTGAATTCCTTTCTTTTCCTCAGATACCTTTGTACCTTTGTTATATCACCACATGTTGAATTTTATCTGGATCTTCTAGAAATTGCTTTGGAAATGTCTCATCATGGTATGAAGTTAGACATTGATGGAAATCTTTCCCAGTTTATCCAATTTTGATCTGTTTCACTGGCTCGCTACATAAAATCAAATGGACTTTAAATTATTATTTTTAAACTAAAATCTAGCAATCTGTTAGTTTAATATAGTTAACAATTCTTAAATTTTACATCTTGAATCTTGCATCTTGAATGTTAGGCTAGTGGATTGTCTATTGCACTCCAGGTCTGACAAAGGCAGCAGCACAAGAGAGTTTCTCCGTATAGCCCCACAACCATGTAAGTGCATTTAATCATCTGTAATCACACTGCAAATCAGTCCCACTTCCACGTTCATTCATCTTGGGCACTTTTGTTGAGATACTAATACCAAGTGGTATCTTGTGAGGAGTGGAAATAGAAATTGAACTCCCTTATGTAAGGGTCCAGGCCATATAGTACTGGACTAACCTTGAAGTAGGAACTTATCATGGATAATCCTTCATATACCATCCTCAACCCCTTGATAAGCTGCATATTCTCTTTCTACCTATTTCAAAGGGTGTATTGGAGACAGCAGGTATCAGGTTGCCTTTTAATTGTGCTCCATGGCTTTGGATTTCACTGCCTAATGGCAGGAGATCAGTTACCCTGTGATGATGTAGTTTAGCAACAGGCTAAATAAAGACATTTTTGTTTTTATGGCTCCTTAATCCATGTGAGATATGTTGGCTATTACTTTAGTTCTGTGCCCCACAGGCCTTCCAAGCAATTCTCCAGCCTTGTACATTGCACCCATTGCTATTTACAGAAACAGTCAGACTACTGGTGTGAATGTGGTTGTTGGTTTGTAATGAAGTGTCTTTGTATTGGGGGAACTGAGCCTTTAATTACAACCAGCTGGCACTATAAACTGTTTAATGCTCCATAATACTGACCCTGGTTTTCAGGTACACATAGAGAAAATCAAAGGTTTTCCTCATCCTACCTAAAAACTCTGTTGCTTATTTTCCTCTTAGACCACATCCCACACATGAGTAAAACCACTACGTTATAACAGTTTTGTATCCCAAATGCTGCAGTATTTGCCCCACAGAGAGTTTTACAAAAGAACAAATAAATGATGTGACAGCCACCTTGTTACTGTTTCTGCATTTTCAGTCAGCCAATTTCCTTGAGTTATAATAAAGGAAAATAAATACGGAGTCCAAAAATTTCAGCAAATATCATGCTCACAATAGCATATGTATTGACAGTTGATAAGGGAGAGTGGCCAGATGTGCAGTTTTGAGACATAAGAGAACAAGAAGAGAAGTGCAACACAGCCATTAAAATAATGTCTCCCATAAGCAAAATCCAGTCCTAACTGGTTTCCATTTCATTTCCAAATTAGCTTTGCTAATGCTATTTCATTATTTCCCTTCTCATGAAATCTATTACCCCCAAACTAAGCAAGTTTGCCCACAGCATTGTGTTGGTGAAACTCCAAATATGAACCTGTTCGTTATTTGCAGGAAGAGACTACAGTGATCAGCAAGGCAAAAAGATTAGGAGCAAAGCCAATCTGGGTCCTAATCCCAGTTGAGCCACTTATGGTGTAACCTTGGGGAAGTTACTTGACCTTCATGTTTCTCAGCTGACTCTGCTGGAAATTGGATACCAGCTGGACCTTGGAGAATACCAGACATGTCTGCTGAACTCCTCCCAATTAGCAATGTTAGAATAATGGTGAGCAGGCTTGCATTATTATTGTGGAGTACTATGCACATAAATACACTCAAGGATTAATGACCTTCTCTCCTTTTCCTGGAAGGGCTAAACTGATATTAAGGAGTGGCCTATGAACTATACATTCTGTCAAAATGTTGGCTGTATCATACATTAAAATCATGGTGAACATGAGGCAGTTAGGCTTTAAAAGGATTCCAACTCTTCCCTTCCACCCAGCATTCTCCTGCACTTCCAGCAAGGACATTTATCAGATTATCTGATTAGAAAGATTAGATTTATAGGCCCAGACTCTTAATTACATCCATGATGAACTATCTGCAGTCCTTTAATATGGGATCAGTTCTACGCAACTGGAAAACACAAATCCAAGAGTTGGTAATCCCTTAGGTGAAGTGTTATTCTGGCCACTTTTACCCCAAACACACCTCCCACTGATCCTATGCCAGTGACTTTATATCATCAAGAAAATTCCTCTTGTCAGGCGTATCCCAAAGTCCTTTCCTGAAACTAGCTTATTTTCCTGAATCTAAATTTTCTTCTGTTAGCTTTTGTTCTATTATTAATTAAAAATGAAAAAATAAAAAAGAGAGACAAAAAGGAAAAATAATACAAAGTAACAAAACAAGATAAATAAAGCAAAAACAAAGGGCATGGTGAAAAAAGGCTCAGTCACTTTGGCAATAAAATAATACAGTCCCACATAATCCTCAGGGGTCAATATGGGCTCCAGTACTGTGAAACATCCTCATTAAAGACTTTGATCATGGGGCAGAGTGCACCCTCAGCAAGTTTGCAAGCCATACAAATTGGGAAGAGTGGTTAATTGTTAAGAGTGATTACACCAGTTGGTTGTGCTGCCATTCAGAGAGACCTGGACAGGCTGGAGGAAAGGGCCTACAGGATTCTCATGAACTTGAGCAAAACAGAGAGGTTGAACTAGATAAGATCAGGGGCTCCCTTCCAGTCTCACCAATTCAGTGGTTCTGTGGGTCTGAACAAAGTGACATCCAAGGACAAAAATAAAAAAAAAGTCCTGCAAGGATTAACAATCCATAAATTTATGCAATATCTATTTTTACATATGCTCCGTGGAAGTTTATTAGAGATTAATAGCTAAAATTTCAGTGATGGTTATCCTGAGCACAATAAACTTCCTTGCAGCTACAGAGGAAAATAGTTGAGCATACCTCTCTTCACTTCTTTCTCAAAGGATGTTACAGAATTTCACTACATGGATAGCAAAAAGCCTTCTAAATTCCCAGTCTAGTTTTGTTCATAATGAATTATAATGTTTCCCTCTTACATTGATACTATTATTTAACATCTTGTTTAACTTGGTAAAATGAAGGTTAAATGAAAATAAAGATTGTGTGAATTCTTTGGAAAAGTAGATGTCAAGCTGGAAGCAGGTTCAGGACAAAGAGTGAGGCAGGAAAGATGCAAAAGGAGGGACTATCTTGGCAAGGGGATTTTGTTAGGAGCTACTGGTGGCACAGACAAACTAGGACTGGTAATGGTGAAGGAATGCAAGAGAGGTACCACAAGCCATGGGCACAATAGATGCTTTGTGTGATGGGGCATTGTGACTCACAATTACTTAGGCAAAAGTACTAAGACAAGGAATCTACATTGAGGAAGGTGGGAAAGAGAAAAATTTACTGATTAAGAGCCTGAGGATGGAGAGATAACTGGAATGGGTATTGTGAACAAACTGAGGGGCAAGTCTGAGACACAAGGAAGAGTTGTGTACAAGACTGACACTACAAGCTGATGACATAACTGAGTCAGTATGTTGCAATCCAATAGAATCATTCATCTATGGAATTTTTAATGAAGCTGGGAAATTATGTTTATAAAAGTTACTTAGTCAAAATTAAACTCAAGTCAAAAACGTAAAGCATAACAGAACTAAGACTTTTAAATATTTTATTTTGTACATCTCAACAAATATCTGTTTATTAGCAGAGATTTTTTTTATTTAAAAAGTGGAAGTTTAAACAGTAGTTGATAATAGCAACGCTTAGATCAACTCTGCTTTCAAGTGTTAATTGAATGCTGGATTGCTGACATAGGTGTGATCAGATTAGTTCCTTGGATGGAACAGCAGAAAGGCTTGGTCAGGATTTTATGCTTGTGATGTGTTATTTTGTCCTACTGTCAGCTTATTTATATTCCTTGTGAAAACAGCAGCTCAGCTGCCACTGAACCCCTTAATTTAGCTTCACTTTGCATATGCAGCTCTTGCTCGAGTTTCAGAGAACAACTCACTGTGGATTTGAACACAGCTGTGTAGTGAGGGACAACGTTGCCTGTGAGCCAGGAAACATGAAGGGGATAGTGTGGGATTACTGCAATAGTAAGAACAGCTTTGCACAGTAAATGCAGCTGCATGGTACACTGGAGAACACAGTTTTATGCCTGCCTTTTCTAGAAGTCCCCTGGTATGCTGGCTAGGCCACTCAAACACCATGTTACCTCTGTTTGGCATTTCAGTGTCTTATTTTCTGAATAAAAGCTACTTACAGTCCCAGTGAGCAGAAATACACAGCAGTTGGATCTGTCACCCACACCACTGGGGAACACTGTCAATATGCATAGTGAAGCACCATGCTAAATTCTCTGAAGAATTACCTTCCAGTTTTCTTAAAACAGGCACCCAAAACTAATTTGAAATTGATTCTCCTCATGCTCTAGATTCACTTCTGTAAGAAGAAGACAACACTTACCTCAAACAGATTTTGTGAAGACAGCTATTGATAAAGAGACAGATATCCTTGTAACCATCACAAGCTCATGAGAAAATTCAAACATTTTCAAAAGGGGTCTAACAGTGAATAAAGTAGAGGTAGAAGTTTCATGGGGAACAATGAGAAAGAAACATCATGAAAAGCTGTTCAGTAAGCAAACACTGTTCTTCCTATACTTTGAGTGAGGCAGGAATCCTGCAGAAAAAAACCAAAGCTGTTGGGATGCGTGGTCTGTCCTGCTCCAGGCTGCAGTGATCAGGCACGGGGCTGCTCAATAGGGACCCTGCAACAGACCTGCTTTATTTTATATCCCTTCCCCACACGCACCTTAAATAAGCAGCTCACCCTGTTTTACTCTTTTCCCACCAGCTCCCATTTTGCTGACCATATCTTTACTTGAGAATTTCAGCCTGTCAGCCCATCCCTGCCACTGTCCTTGAAAATTTTTACCCACGGGGAGTTCCCCACACTCCCTCTTCACATCTTTTGTCTTGTAGTCCCTCTTGTTACTCTCTTGCTATTTTAGCCTTGGGTTGGCAGACTCCTTTGTCCCTTCCCTGTCTGCAACACCGGCAGTTTCTCACACTCTCAGCCCGTGTTGCCAGTGAGGAGCAAGGGCAGCTCCAGCCCGAAGTGCTGCTGTTGGCAGCACGACAGTGATCCTTGAGCAGCCTGCACTCAACGAGCTGCTCTGCAGCAATGCTGGGGAGGCTTTGGGTGTTGTGGCACACACATCCCTGACCACCAGGTGAGGTGAACACACTCACTCACTGGTGACACGAGATCTAGGCCCTTTCAATCACTTGTTCTACAGGCAGTTATATATTGACCATCAAATCATGTAACATCCCTTCTGGTGACACACACTCCTGGAGCCATTGCTCTGGTGTCTGTGGTGCTGTGGTGTCTTTCCAACTGATCCACTTTACCTTCCCAATGCACCCAATCATTCAGTGTAAACCATAATAAAAATTCCCATACATTTTCACAGGAGCCATGTTCCGTTTCACAAAACAATAAAACTGACTTAGTGGGAATTTCTGCTTCAGAAGTGTAACTCTTGGACAAGCCAAAGCCAGTTTGGTGTCATTCCCACCTGGTCCCCACTTACTCTGTTATAACTGGGGGAAAGGAAAACGTGTTACTCCTTGGAGATGTGTTCACAGCTGCTTTTAGGACTTATTATGGAAATTGGATGTTGTCCCCTGATACTAAATTTGCCCTCAAACTTGGAAAACAGACTTGTTAATTAAAACTAACATGATCTTATTTTGGTCACTTTGTTATCTGGATACCCAGCCCTCTGGAATTTCTCAACCAGGCTATAGCTGACTTCTTCCATTTTTACCCCCAAAATAATTATTTCACTTTAAAGTTTGGACTACTGTTTTCAGTGCAATTGTAAAAAATTTAAAAAAAAAAAAAAAAAAAAAAGGAAAAAATTTGNAAAAAAATAAAAAAAAAAAAAAAAAAAAAAAGGAAAAAATTTGATGCAGGAACCTAAGTAAAGTTGGGGGGCAGCAGGCAGCAGATGGAAAACGAGCACAGACCACTAGAAACAATGTGAAAACAGGGTCAGCAGGAAAGTAAATGTAGCTTGCTCTATGGAAAATATATTTACATTCACTGGAGGCAAACTTTAGGCTGCAGAGTTCTTTTTTTTTCCCTTGAAAGTTTTCTAATACATATTTAAGGCATTTCACAATGTAATTCAAATAAATGACAAACAAATGGAAAATTAAATGTTCTATACCTCTTCAAAGCCTCTTCTCAGCATGTATCTATACCCATGTAGAATATATACAATACCCAGTATAATGACATCCTTGTCTGTGACTGGGCATAGCTTTCCATGGCACCTCTCTGTTACAAATAGTAAATAACAAAATAGAAAAGCGACTTGTGAACCTGTCCAAAATCTAAATTTTAAAAGTAGGGTGAGATTTTACAGTGCAAACAGGTGTCTCAGGAATATAGTTAGATCTCCTCTTGCAAAGGTGACTTGAAGTGTTTGATCCACCCCAGCTCCCACTGGGATTACTGTCCCTGTGGCTGAACCATGACCTGTCCATTGGCACTCATTTGTGTCATTGCAGTCTGGCACTTCAATTCTGGGGGTGAATCCCTCCAGGGAAGAAGTATTAACCATGGATTAACAGCAGTGAAAGAAGGTGTGTTTATACATGAAGCCTGAATATTAAATATTGTCAAGAGTGCATTAGTCTATGACCCATTTATTTTACTGGAAATAAAGCATTTATATATAGATTTTAGCACCATGGTCACTGGACCTAGTTTTAACTCACAGTCTACTTTTGCATACTGAATAAAAATGGACATGAAATTATAGTAACCTCCCCTAAATTCTCTCTTTTTTTGTGAAAAGGAAAACCAGCAAACCATAATGTAATCCAATATCAGGCAGACATTTGCTTTACAGCATAATAGATGTACTGGATTCAATTAATGCTGGACCAAGTACAAAAAGTATAAAGGAATTTAAAAGTGTTGATGTAGATGAAAACACTTTTATTACCAGTGTTAACAACCCTATGTCATGGTTTAACCCCAGAGAGCCCCAAGCCCCACACAGCCACTCACTCACTCCCCACCACTGGGACGGGGAGAGAGTCAGAAGGGCAAAAGTAAAGAGAGTTTAATAGGGAAAGCAAAAACTATGTTCATAAGCAAGCAAAGCAAATCAAAACAAGGAATTCACTCACCACTTCCCATGGGCAGACAGATGTTCAGCCATCCCCAGGAAAGCAGGCTCCATCACACAGAATGGTGACTTGGGAAGAAAACCACCATCACTCAATGCCCCCCTCTGTCCTTGTTCTTCCTCCCAGTTTATATGCTGAGAAGGAAGCTGCAAGGTATGGAACATCCCTTTGGTCAGTTGGGGTCAGCTGTGTCCCCTCAGAACTTCTTGTGCATCCCCAGCCTCCTGGCTGTCAGGGTCAGGTCAGAAGCAGAAAATGCTGTGCAAACCCTGCTCAGCAATACCAAAATGTCTCTGTATTATCAACTCTGTTTTCAGCACAAATCCAAAACACAGCCCCATACCAGCCACTGTGAAGAAAATTAACTCTACTCCAGCCAAAACCAGCAACACTGTAGAAGGTGAAAGGCAGTGAAAATTCAGGATTACAGAAACATAATTACCATAGACAAACCATTGCTCACAACAGTGGATTTTTAAGTTGCCAGTGTAATTCAGAATTTCAGATAGCTCCCAAAAATCCTTGCAACAAGACAATGCACCTCTGCAGGCTGGCTGATAGTGATATTTACCAATTCCCCTTAAGCTGGTTCAAAACTGTGAGAACCATTTTTCCTTGACTCTGGAACAGTATGTACTGCATTTCTCAATCTGCCACCTAAATTCTCCAGAACTGTCTTGCTTCCTTCTCTGAGTTTGCTGGGACACAAAGAGCAGAAGGAAAGGAAGACACTAAGAAAATACAGCATACCAACAACAGGCATATATAGTGTTTGAGACTTGTCACATTCAACTCCAAACATCTGGTAAGCCAAGGAACAGCAAAGTATGATAATTCTTGTAACATCCCTGCAAAGGAAGAAGAAAAAGGGGTCCAAGGATGGTGATATAATATATGGGACAGCCAGGTTGAGGTTGTGTCTGGTTTTAGAAGTAGAGGGAATAAGGATCCTTTTGGAAGGCTAAAAAGCTAGCTACAACACAACCTGTGGGTAGAAGGTTCATCTCATTCCTTATCCCAGAAGTTATAGTCAACCTTCTTCAAAGAATGAATGATTTTTATTATTTTTATTCTTCTTTGAAGAATAAATAATAGGAGACTTCATCCCATATAACATGGAGGGACTTCACAGCAGTAACAGGTTTTCTTACCTTGGATGGGGGAATCAAATTTTCAGGTGCTTTGGTATTTGTACTCAAAAACAAACAAACAAAAGCACCAGAAGCACTTGGATGTACTGGAAAAATAAGCAGACCATTAAAAAAAACAAAGGGGTAAGGCAAAAACCTAAATTCATTAAAGATTTCCTGATCCCTCTAAAGAGGTCTGTGTATCCAGAGGAAAGCAGCAGAGGCACTAAACATGGAAGATCAATATAAAATAGTCAGTTCTCATGAGTAGTGATTTTGGCATTTAAAAGTTCAGAAATCGCTGGGGGGAAATTAACCTTTATGCAGTGTTCTGTACCAAGGAAAATAAAAAAAAGATTGTCTGGGCCTGCTGCCTGAAAAATTACAAGGCTATAACATTAACTATGAAAGCAAATAAAATTCAAAGCAATCAGAAATGTCTACATGTTTTTTCTTCACAGCAGCAATGAGAGCATATAACTGATTGAGAACATAATTCTGCAGAAGCTTCCATGAGTGTAGAAGCTGACTCATGCAAGTAAAAGCTTGCATGAGTTACATGTTCAGCAATGCAGGTAACAAATTCAGTGCATGATAATGAAGACTTCAACCTGTTGGGCAGTAGAACAGGTTATTTTGGTATCCTTAACACGCATTCCATTTTGATGTGCTGCCAACAATGGAGTTGCAACACCCTTCTGAAACTGCTGGTTGTGATACCCACAGTGGTGTCACCTAAGTGAGGGTAATGTCCCTTTGTTTAAAAATAGCTGAAATAATTGAAAACCACCGAACCCAGAAGAGGTCTCAGGGAAAATGGACAGTAACGATGTCTGGGGTTTTCCAAGGATCTGATGAAGGTGGGAGAGGTGAAAGACTGGTTTATATGGCAGGATGAATGAGAGATTAAAAGCAGGAGGAATGTCCAAGGAACACTCCAAGAGAACAGCAAAGCCATTACACAGGGCTGTCCCTATGATTTTTCTGCTATTTTCTTTTTGCATAATCTTCAAAAAAGAGACCGCTGAATAGCACGGTTGCTATGAAACTGCTTCCTGCTGTTTGGTTACTCTATATCTACAGGATGCAAGAACAGGATGGCACATTAAAAAAAAAAAAAAGCCACCTTTATCACCACTGTCTTCTCCCAAGAATGACAACCTGACTATAAGGAAGCTGTAGGATGATGAAAATGTAGCATGGGGAAAGGGTGAGGTCTTTTGCAAGAAATAAAACCCTGAGCTGTTCTTATAAATTAGCAGGGGAGAAACTATAGATGCTTGCAAAAAGAGGTCCCTTGGGCATTATGATCTGAAAAAAACTAAAGCAAGAGCTGATTGGAAAGAATTGACCAATTTTAAAGGTTTCCTGGAAAACAAAACTCATTCCATGATGACATTGCTGGACAGCAAGTAACAACCACCCAGCCATGCAGAAAAGACAAGTTGCATCACTCACTGTTGGAAGCAGCAAGACAGACCAGGAAAGTGGCCCATATTATGTGGAATAATTTCTCCAGAAAAAGGAAAGTGAGAAAACAGCTTTGGTCAGCCAACTCTCTCCTTGCAACTACAGCCATCCATTTACTTCATGTAATAGTCCCCTCTCTTTCTCTTAACCCCTTTCCACTGGAGAAGAGTTGAGAAGTGTCTGTTGGTGTCAAACTGTAAAACTTTTATCCCTCTTTTCCCAGAGTGTCCCTCAGCCTTTTCCTGTCTGATACAGAGAGGCTACAGCCAACAGACTATCCTGCGGGCTCGCAGATGCTGAGGAACACATTTGGTGCAGGTAGTTGGGTGTGCAAGATGCAGGTTGAGCTGTGGCGGTGAGAGCCCGAGGCAGGAGGCCGTGAACTGGCACCCTTTGCATAACAAAGCACCCGGGACCTGTGGCGCCGGCCCGGGCACTGGACATTCAGACACAGCAGGAGCTGATGGCCCCAGACTTCCACACGCAAAGACTGTAAGGGCAAAAAAATTCTAGGGTTTCCTTTGTTCAGAGTCCCTCGTCGAAGACTCAATCTCCGGCTCTTATTCTGTTGCTGAGCCAAGATTAAATTATTTTAAGAATTCAGACGCCTGAGATTCTGCTATGGGAAACGTGGGGTCGAGCCAGTTGGGAAACCTGACCTGACTGTGAGTGTAGGGAGTCAAGCGGAGCACCGGAGAGCTCACTGGAGCTTCCCGCTGGGAAGGGGCCTCGGTCCCAGCTCGGACTATGATGGCCAGAGTGGCTCCAGGATGGTCGGACAGGAAAGTTTCCTTAATGCAGATGCATATTTCAGTATAAACTTAAAGAAAGATATTTAGTCCAGGCTTTCCATATGAAGAGAAAACAGATGCTTAGACTGCCAAACATCGGTAAATTCAACACCAAACCATCTTAAATAGAACACGACTGTGTCAACAGTCAGAATAGAGCAACATAATTTTAAAAAAAGTGCATTGTGTGGTCATCCAACCACAACCCGGAGCTCTGAGCTGAAGGGAAAGGACTCTGCTTATTACAAATTTCATTCTACTTATTCTTTTAACTGGCTACACAGTGTTTTCATATGCATATTTTTCATATCTATCTATACAACTACATTTGCCTAACTAAAGTTTTTTTTCCCCACTTATAGAGGTTTAAGATCAAAAAGCTGAAAACATAGTCAAAGCATTTCACTGTAAGTATTTATCAAAAGTAAGTAAATAAAAGATCATAGAGACACATTTGGCAAAGAGTATGAGGAAACCATGCAGAATTTTGCTTGAAAGAGTCACGCTAAAGAGCAAGTTCAGACTAGTTTGGAGAGACAGTAACAAGGAAATCACGTTCACCTTGCTCTATTCTGAACAAGAAACCAATGAGCGATTTCTCATTTTTTGTGGAAGTGCTATTTTCCACTGTAACTGATCCTAGAAGAAAATTCACAGTGCAACTGCTTAATGCAGAGACGAAAATGCTACAGGCATGTCCAGACATCACCTAACCCACTATATTCTCAGGGCTCATTCTGCCCTGATTGTGGTGGCAGAGGTCAGACTGGAGAGGAACAGTGGTTTAAAGTGGTTTGAACCACAAATACAAATGATGGAGAGCAATAACACTGCCTACAGGAGGCAGGAGTGCAATCATCTGCCTACGCTGGTCTCTCACAGGGAGGAAGAGGAGATGGTGCAGGAGACATTCGAGCCCTGTCGGGAGGGATTTCTCACCTCCCTGACCACGTTGCCAGTGTCATTCCTGTCAAAACTTTGCTTCCCGCGGTGCTTGTTGTTCTGGAGACGCCCGGGGCGCCCTGTCCGAGGCAGAGCAGGATCGTGAGGGAAGGGAGCGGCCGCGCTGCCGCCCGCGCGTGGCAGGGCCTCATCTCCGGTCCTGGGCGTCCCTCTAGAGGTGAAACAGCAGCGCTGCCCCCGAATCTGCTTTTCCACAGCCATCCCTGCCGGGCTGCCAAACAGGCTGGGAGTGGGAGTGCTCAGAAATTGGCATGAGCAGGTCTCAGACTCAGCTGCTCCCAACTATCAGGTTGTAGGCATCGAGTCGCACCAAGTGAACACCCATCAGCTCAGCACGGGCTCTGGTGATGAACCCGGCCCTGCCTCGCTCCCAGCTCCTTAGACCCCGAGGCTGAGGACTTCAATATACTAAGTAAAGAATGATTGTGCTTGATGGGCTATCTATTTCTTTTTCCATGTGTTCATCGCTTTATCTTCCAGCATTCATGTCTGAATGAAGTGAAAACTAAAAACACTTAAATGAGGACTGTTATGTGAATAAACAAATGACATTATCTATGTTCATTGACTTTTATATCATCCAACTTAAGTTTAATTATGCTAAGGAAAAAAAGATCCAAGTATTTGTAATGAAAAAATACATGCACGTGTGTACATATATATATAATGTATATATAAGAAATCTTAGATCTTTTGCTTCTTTCTCACAGTGATTACATATTGATCACAACAAACTCCTCGAGAGAAGAAATAGCAACAAGAGCTTTTTGTCTGATTGCTCTGCTGCTAACTGACAGCATCTCACAGTCAGGATACCCAATTTCACACATGCATTACATTTGCCTTCTGCTCTGTAGTCACACACAGTCAGTGGAGCTCTAAGCCACCAGCTTGTCACTTACTGTTACCAATGAACTCTGCAGTTCAAATCAGCAGGGCGCCCAAGGGAGTTGCAAAGGATTTTGCCATTGTATTTCAGGGGAACTGAGCTGGATCCTCAGTGAAGAGTCCAGAAAAAAATGGACATGTACAAACCTGAGAGCCGCGCCTTGCACTGTGCCTACCGAGGCTGTGACAATCTATGTGGGAGTGCAGCTACTTAGTCACAGGCTGCATTTCTCAAACCTGAGTTTTTGCTGTCACCACAGTTTCTCACCACAGCCCTTCACTAGATCCCAACCCATCTAAGCATCATGGGACACTTTCCAGGATGTGTGTTCTGGAGCCAGACATCAATATCAGCCATTTTAAACCAACACATAATTCACCATCTAGCAAAATCAAACATTTGTGTACATGCATCTACTAGATAAATTCATAAAAAGCCAGAAAATTCTCCAGCACCCTTTAGCTGAAGTGACTAATCCCAGTGGCCACACACACAGGATACCCACAAATGTAAGGACAGTTCTGTACCTAGAATGACAGGAAATTCAAGAATCTACCAATTCACTCATATATGAAGATGATCTTGAAACTAAGACACTCCCATGCATTCTCAGAGTTGAAATTACTTTCAACTACTTAATCATTCCTTTTTCTTTGCAATAGCACTGTGTATATTGTAACCTGGTTTCCAGTGAGGTACTTCAAAATACTTTGCACACAAACAAACCTGACAGGCTTCCTCGCAGCAACCACCCAGCTAAGTTTTTGTCCACAGCATATAGAAGGCACCTGGCTTTTCTTTTACATTGGGGCAAGCAGTTTCAAATCATGTTGCATTATGAAGAGCCTGCAAATGACCTGTAATCTGTCATAGCTTCCTATTCAGTAACTCCAAGATTAGTCTTGGAACTTAAATCCCTAAGAAGCACACAAAAATTTGCAGTCTGCATCAAATTACTGTGAAGTAAAAGCTGCCTGCTTTTGCTGTTCTCTCCTTATTCTCATTACAAAATTACTTTAAGGCTGAGTGACTTTTGTTTGTGTGCAACACCTTCATTTGTCTGAAACCATTACATACATATTAATTTACCCAACTACTTTTGCTAACAATACTCAATGCCTTCTTCTAAAATATGTGAATGGGACTAATTCTAGGTACACACCTCAAAAGTTTCTGCTAATAAGAATAAACCTTTTGCAGCAATGGACAAAGAGAATTGGGAAGAGAGGTTGAGTTTTGTTTGTTGTTTTTAATAAATTATTTCTTTCTCCTGTTTGAACCAGGACATTCTGTGAATGCTACTGAAAGAACAACATCATTAGATACTATTGGAGAATTAGAAAGTAAGTGTCAGTTCTAGATTTGACAGCTCTATAAACAGAAACATTTCATTATCAGGAAAAGGGCCATGGCAAGTTCAGCACATTTCAGCCCAGAACCTTCATCATTTTTGGCCAGGGTTCCATGAGTAGAAATCACAACAGTTCTGACAGCTGTCCTTATCTATGCTCTTCATAAATATTGGTCCTCAAAGTAGCCAGGAACATGTCATTCTCCTAAATCCATTTGACTCATATTGCAAAAAGCCTGCAGGCAGTTACTGTGACAGTGTTTGGGAACATACTGGGGATGGAGAATGGAAGATGCACTAAAGCCAGAAGACAGACCTAGGCAAAGTAGCATCCTTTGGGTTTCCAACTGGCTGTTCTTCCTGTGTCAGGTGGGACACTCTTAGTGATCTGGCAATTGATACAGTCTCTAAGCCTTTTAAATGGCATGCATACACAATTATCAGCCTTCTGTTTCTGAAGGAGTTTATTTTCCTCAATTATGTCATTAAAATCCCAGGTAAACAGACTCTGTGAGATAGAGAGCTACTCTCAGATTACAGCTATTCCTACAACTGGGAACAGTAATGGTACCAGAACTGCTTCTAGTGCATGTAGCACTGAAAGTAATAAATTATTAAGTAAATACTGTTTGACAACTTAAAAACAAAATTTTCTCAGTATCAAAACTCCAGCTGACTTCAGTGGGAACAGAACTGAGCTGCTGCAGTAACTAGAATCAGATTTAAAAATCTGGATTATAGGTAGCCCTCAATTAAACATTGGTGATGATATGCTTATGACATGTTTAAATTATGCTAATACAGCCTTTGAATGTTTTATTAATTCCACTGAGCAACCTGGCTGTTTCCCAGCTGGTTGGAAGCAGGTCAAAGTTAGGCAATGCTTCCAGCATGGACTCCTGCCAGACATAAGTAATTACCCTGGAATCTTACTCCTGAGAACTCTTTCTAAATGATGTGAAAAATAGCCCATGTTAAACTGCATTTTCCAAATTGACATTTTCTCTCCATACCAGGCTCTTAGTTAAGTAAGTAGTTTAGGTGTTCAAAACAAAACTCTGGCTGTAATTGTACCATTTATTCCTCTTCAGAAATAAGCTAAAAATAGGAAGCAAAGAAAAATGCTGTGTTCCTCTACAATACTGCTCAGCCCATTTAGCTGCTCTCCTGATACAGTTAAATAAACCAGTAATGATTCCATGACACTGTAAAATAAATCTCGATACACTTATGTAGGTTTATGCTGCAAATAATCCAAATTTGAAAGTGGTTTAAAACAGATGCATGCACTGCATATAATTTCCCCTACATCCATGTATCCACTTCTACTTTCTAGAGATTTTTCTGATATGTTGCTGCCTTGCTCCTTTATTTTCTGTCTCTAAAGTATGTCTTAAGAAGTGAAATGTACATTACCATTATTAAATTTTACATCATGACTTCAGTAGTTTCGTGAGAAACACAAAATCCCAGTGAAAGGGAATGGGGACAGTGAAATAATGTTTCTCCTGTCATGCCAGTTGTCGTAGCTATGCTGGAGAGCTCTGTCAGTTCATTTTGTGTTCTGCAACCTCAAGAGTATTTCACTGCTTGCTCTCATTTAACTGCAGACCATTCATCAGTCAAAAATGTATATTTTGGCTTTGGAAAGTACTCACAAACCACTAGAGAAACGCCATGAAATAATATTCAGTATGACCTAATCTGAACTCAGAAGCAAACCCAGTAGATTCTTTTATTACTTTTCCTGTGTTTTGCCTTTGAATTCAGTCAATCTGAATTATGAATCCACAAATCTGAGCAAGAAGGACATCATTTTATCTTTTTAAAATAATTTCAGTTTTCAACCTCCTCCACTGATGGTAAAAAAAAAAAAAATCAAACCCTTCACTGTCTTTTTGCTTCCAGTAACTACATCAATAATTGCTGTATCTTATGTACTTTTCCACCTCATGTTATTAATTTGATTTCAATTTAGCATTTAGGTGAGCAAGATTTGAGAGATTATTTGCATCCGGTGATTGCATGGCACAAGTGTCACTCAGTTACTTTGGCCACAGGTAACTTTTTTACAGAACAAGGAAGGGAAATTCAAATACCCAGGATGCAAATATTTTTATCCATAGGTAAGACCAGGCTTCCATAGGCTCTAACACAGATCTGGGGCTGTTGGTTCAGCCAGCAGCAGAAATTTGATCAATAGAAGGATCTATACAGATCATATTTAGAAGTGATGGAAATAGTGAAAATATAAGTTACAGAGCTTATACTGGCTTTATATTTCAGAGCTCTCAGAGGCTGTCAGAGGACAAGTGATTCCTCTTCTTGTATAATGTAAGTGCAACACCAAGAGACAACTGTTGACATAAACAGCACAAGCATAACCCAGGAAGTGTTTTAAACAAAGCTGAACTATCAGAGAAACTTTATGCCAGATCAAGGCTTTGGGTTATGCAGGAGCACATTTTTAAACCACTTGTAGAACAGTTGAACTTAATATTTTGTTAAACTCCAGCCCAAATTGGTTCTAGCATCTGTGACTCCATGTCTGCAGCATTATACCTCTGATTTTCATAACAGAATTAATAATTTAAGTCTAAGTATAATGTGGGTGGGTTTTTTAATTTCACGTCTAGTTTATCACCATGGAAGTGCTAATCTGAAATCTTAAATAAAGATAATTAGGCAGTAAAAACTAAACATTGGAAAAGTCAGTCTTAACTAATATGCTTTTTTTCTCCACATTTAGCCCCTGTGATCTAACAGACATGTTGATCTGGTGTTGTTTGAACCACCAATTTTTCCATGGTGACCCCAGCCAAGCACAATATCAGTGTTTGAACATTGCTTTGAATATCAGTCTCTAAGGATTTACTGGTTCATGGTCAGTCCTATTAATCACCTGCTTCTGCTCTTCTCCAGCTCCATTCAACCATATGCCACCATCCATGACCAATCTTCTGCAGTCACATACTCACACTAACATTGCTGAGGTGCATTTCCCTTCACCTTCTGCAGTCCAGAGCTCTTGCTCCCGCTACAGCACCACGCAGACACAAAAAGCCAGTTTTGAGTATGTAAACACACTGACACATGCTCAGGATAACTTCAAAAGGCACTGGTTATGTTCATAGAACCTTTAAAGGAGGATCAGAACTCAGTTCAATTCAATTCTGGTGGTTATTCACAAAAAGCCACAGTGAACCAACAATAATACGACTTGGTTTTTATAGCTAAGTAACATGGTAAATTACAAACTGCAGATGTAGTTTCAAATGGCAAACTCCAAAGAATTCTATAGGCATTTTTACGCAAAGAGTAATTTACAAATTGTAACAAAAATCCACAAAACAAACACCCAGCAGTATCAATCAACTTCTTTCTTACAAGCAATAACTACTCTAATCACAGTCACATACTAAGCAAAGTAATGATTCAAACACAACGATTGACTTTTACCATCTGTTTTGAAATTGTTGGACCACCACTTAAAGAAAAAACACAAGCTGGCATTTCATAAGACTGAGGCCATTAGTGAGAAGAGAAACATGAAGTGCTAGTTTGTATTCTTGCCAAAAAGAATCTTGTACAAATTTAAGATATGGTAGTGTATGAGTGTTTCTCATATAGTGTTTATTTACCATATTGATATCTCTGATTTCAGTCTGAGATTTATATCATCTTTCCCTATGCACTGTTTTGCACTCAAATGCTAAGCAAACATGACTCCATTTTGCAAGAAGCACAAAAGAGATGGTTCTTGCACACTGTCCTTCAAAGTAATTCTGAATGGGACAGGAAAATGAATCTATTATTTCATTTGAAATTGTGCACATGATCACAGCAAGGTGCAAAGCAACTAAATAGAGCCCACAGATGCACACTGACTCTTGACAGCACTTTTCCTCCAACTCTGAGGTTGATTAAAAGGCAAAATGAGCAATGCCTCACCAGTTCCTCACATCTCTTACACAGTGGTGGTGGAGATAGGTTCTGCTCTAGGAGGAGGACAATCAATCTGAATACTCTTATTGTCAGAGAAGCAGTCAGTGCTGACTAATTTCAACAGAAAAACCACTTTGTACTGAACCCTTCTTCCCACAGGTTGTTAACCACTTGTTAAAGGCATAGCTTTTATGCATGTGCTCAAACACACGTCCCAAACAGGGACTCTGACTCAAAATGGGAGTCACAATTTCAGATGGGAGTACCACTGGCCATGAGCTGTGAAACCAAACATTTTAGGTTTATTTTACCCTTCCATCCAGAGATCCTTTCAACTGGATTGATCTTTTAACACACTTGTCAAACCAGTTATCACAGTGCTTTTAGCAATATCCAAATGGAGGTATGTTTCTGCCTTTTTAATAATGCAGTGGGTGTAATGAGTCACAATGCACTGAGTGAAAATAAGGAATAGTGACTCACGTCTATTAAAACATGTCTTGACTGGATGTGTTGTGACTAGGTAATTACACACTAAATAGCATGAGAATATTAGGAAGCAGAAGTGAAGGTCTGCTTGTCCACAAAGCTCAAGAAAGGTACATCCACATTTTAGCTAGAAATATTTTTAAGCAGCTCCTTCAACACTTGACCATGTGCCTGACAGTAAAATATGTCCCAAACACATTAAAAAATCTCAAATTCTTTCAGCATAGTGAGATGCTAAGATTACATTAGGAGCTCCTGGGCTCTGGCTATCGGAAGAAGATTTGGCCACATGCATCAGACACTGACGCAGAACAAGAGCCCAAATCTCACTGTGATCTATGATCATGCTGGGAATCCCTATTCCTCCTTACTGCAGCCCCAAACCACAAGCTCATCCTGAAAAACACAACAGATTAGGATGCAGTATTTCTGAATAATGAATCAACATGTAAACCCTGTGGGATTTGGCAGGATTTACCCCAGCCCCAAATCTGCTAACATCTACCATTCTTCATTTTTGGTCAGGTTTTTTGTTTATTTGTTTGCCTGGTGGACACAGAGTAAACCACACTGTGACCCTGGCAAACATCCTGGAAGGGAGCACAACATAGACCAGCCAGTACTGCAAGGGAAGCTGAAGGCTCCCACAGCTGCAAGGTAAACAAGAGTCAACAATATGCCCTGGCACTGAAGAAGGTTGACAGCATCCAGCCTGTGTTAACAGAACCATAGCAGAAGAATCAAAAGAAGTTATTATTACCATTTACTTACCACTTATTGAACCACATCTAGAATACTGTATCCAGTTTGGGGACACCCTCCTCCTCCCACTACAACAAAGACATTCACTAACTGGAGCAAATCCATCAGACGGCCACCAAGATGGTTACAGACTGGAGCACTTGCCCTTTGAAGAGAAGCTGAGTGATCTGGGCTTGTTCAGCCCAGAAAAGATACAGCTCCAGAACAACCTTGGAGTAGCCTTCCCTAACCTAGAAGGAAGTGCAGTGCTCTACACTGTTGCCCTGAGTTTTGCAGTTCTTGATGTTTTCATTCTTCTGTAACAGTTTCTCACACATTCCCTGTAAACATAACCATGTTTTTGTAATGGGAGTTTACTATTTACACTCCTTTCTCCTGGGCGGAGAAGTTTGATGGATATTTCCTTTCACCAGTGTGATTGAGGGGCGGCGAGTTCTCCCTCCAATCCACTGTGGTTTCTAAGAGACATAAAATAAAGTTCGGCCCAGTTCTTTGCTCTCTTTTCAACAGGTGTCTGTGTCTTTCTTTCGTGTCAGCTTGCAGCACTACACATCGCTGCCCTACCTCTGTGCATATAAATTACAACAGATGAAACAAGCTCACCAAGTCCTCTGAAGAGAGGACAATAATTTTAGTTACTTTCAGTAGTAACAGTTGGGTGTTCACTAGCAAGAAACTGGAAGCATGTAGTTTTGCACTTGTGCTGCTACAGAGATAAAACCCTACTAGTCAAGTACTTGAACAAGAAGCACCACAAAGACAAGTGCCCCTGCCCCACATCTGCATGCAGTTCTCCTCCTGGGCCACCCCTAGCAGACAAAAGCATTAACTTTGTGGTACTCTGCCTGGGCTGGCTCCTAATTTGGCAGCCCTAGATTACTATATTTTAAAAAAGAAATTCTGTGATGGACCTTAAGTTTGAAATGAAAAGGAACAGGCCACTTCACCCTGCTTAAATGCTGTGGATATAAGTAAATCAAAACATGTTTGATAGGACCAACAGCATATTCCTAACTGCTCTATCCCTCCATCCCTGAGCTAACTGCACGACAAATAACCTTTACTAAATTCCAGTCAAATGAGCTGAAGCCTTCCAAGCAGGAAGTACATTTGCTTTAGATGCAAAATTCCTCTCATCTTTTTAGTTACTGACAACCACAAGTGTGACTTACAAAAAAGAACAGCCCCTCAGTACAAATCCACTTATATGAATGTTTTCTTCATCCAACATGTTATCAAAAACATATACATTTATCCTAACGCCAAATAAAAGATTCATGGGCACACATTTTTATAACAGCTTCCCAGAAGATGGGAAAACACTCAAAGCCAAATTGTTCATTAAAATGCTTCATTAAAAGCATGTATTGCTCAGGCCTGAGCATTCTCAGATGCTTTCTCTCTTAATAGCCATATTAACAACTAAAGTCAACAGTTTCAAAGGGTATTTACCAGCTCAGTTCAAATCTATTAATCACATTTCAGTGGCTATTCTGGGAACCCAAATCCCCAGACAGCTTTGAAAATCTTACCCACCGAGTACCTTTAGCATTCAATACAACCCTGGAGTACTTTCTGTAGGAGATTTCCCTCATTAATCCTTCTGAAGTGTTAAGACTTTTTACCAACATGGCACATTTCATCTACCACCATGCTGCAAAAGGGCTCTGTGAGCAATTACAGTCCTGTCTTCAGGGTGATTCATTCCCTTTAATTAAATGCCCTTGAAACATTACTGCTATGAATGTCATCAGATGCAGCCTTTGTTTGAAAATAAGATCAACAAGGACCGAGCAAAAGCAGAGCTAACTTTCTCAGCTCCAAGAAACTCAGGAACTAAGTTCGGACTTCTCTTTTTTAATAATTCTCAATTCTATAAAACTGATATTCTCTAACATTTTAATACCAAAAACAAAGTCCTTCAAAAATGCCTCTTAAGGAATTCCCATGTCTTTATTCAGTTGAGAATGACCAACGAGCAACAAAACAAAAGCAAGAACCAATAAACAAAACCACAATTAACATAGCAATTGAGCTGTTATTCAAATATTTATTTCGGTGCTATGTCACCCCAGAATTTAGCTTCCATCCTGGGTGCTGTTTGTGTGTTGATTCATCTCATTCTGCCAGTCAAGACAAATCCATATTTCAGAGATGTATCTTATGACAATGGGCACAGAAGTAGAACAGTGTGTCAGTCTTTAGAAACTGTTGTATTCTGTGGCTGATGTACCATTAAAACTAAGAACAGTAGACCAGAAACAGATCCTTTTATACTAGGAGGGGTAAATGAGGTTTGCAGGATCAGAGCATTTGCTGTTCTTGGCAATTACTTCCAAATTCTCAATTTGTATTTTAAGAATCACATTTCTTTTTCCACAAGCCAAGAAGCACCAGAAGAAAACTAAGGGAGAAAAAAGCAGCTTAAACACATAAATACATGCATCAACTCCTGAGATAGAGATCTAACCTCCCAGTAACTACAAAGAGAAGCCAGCTCACCCACCATGTCTGAAACTGTGCTAGGACTACAACCTGTGAATTACAGGTCCATAAATTTTAAGACTTCTGCAGCATCCTCTTTAGAAGATTCCACAAAAATGTTACAGGCATTTTTAGTCCAGATTTCACAGGTTACATTCTAGCTTGCTTTGGATGTAGTTCAGAGTAATAATTTTTCTTGCTGAGTTCCAAGAATAACAGTGTTTCTTGCTACTTGGCACCTTTTCAAAGCACAGACAGCAGCTCTCACAGCCAGTTTCATTCCCCCTGAGACAAACCTATTTGCTTAGGTGATCCAGGGTCATTTACAGAAAGAGGATACCAACTTCAAAATGGTTCAAAAAACATGTAATTATGCTTTCTGTTTTCTCAAGTCCCATACACTATACATACTTCACACTTTCAGTTTCTTGCTAATAAAAATGTAACTTCTGCCACTGAAAATCATTTTTAATAGCCTCTGTTCATTCTAAAGACTCACTGAGTTGCTTTTGGTTCCATCCTGACTTACATACAAAGGGCCAAGGTAGGAATACTTAAAGCACTATATGCAGCCTTGACCATTAAAAGCAGAGAAAATCTGGATGGGTTAAAAAACCTCCACTGGTTGGTACATTTAGGATTGATTATAAGATATGCAAAGAAGCTGTATTAACCTATTTTCCTTACAGTTGTGCTATTCCCATTCCCATTTAAACCCCAAAACTGTGATCTTGCAAACTCTAAACTCTCAGTTTCGCACTCCAAGACTGTTCTCAAAACTTCCAGTTGGGACTAAGGCATGAACTGAGGTCATAGAATACCAAGTTGGAAGGGGAGCTCCAGGATCATCTGATCCAAACTTTCCTGGCAAAAAAAAAGACGTCCCTGCACCCTACCCAGCTGAATGTTACAAGTGGCCAGCGTTGGGGAATCCACTACTTCCCTGAGGAGATTATTCTAATGGCTGATTGTTAACAGCTGATAGGATGTGAGCTTCCTGCAGATAACAACTCGGCTGTACTTAAGTGCTTTGGCTTTTTCAATAGGATGATTTTCTGAATGTCTCCAAGATTAGAAAAATGCATGCCAGGAGCAACCCTGGCCTTGGGTAGACGATGAAGCTCCTTCCAAACTTATGTCTTCATTGCATGAAAAGCAGATAAATATAACTGTTCACAAGATCAACAACCCAATTAACACAGATTGTAACGGGACCTTGGGAAAAGGATCTGAAATAGCGAGTCCCACAGCTCACTCAACTTTGCAGAGTGGCAAGTAAGAACAACATAATAATTTTTCTTGATTATATATAAAATTAAATAGCCATAAGAGAAATGGCCTTACCAGGATTCTGTTTCCTATCCAAGTCAGTCAAGCACGTTTGAGAAATAAGCCAGCAAGTATCAATATTTTTTTCCCTGCTTAACAGTTCAGCAACAGACTAATCCACAGGGTGTTTAAAAGTTCTAGGGGGAGGCAGCAGTGCTAACAGCAAGAAGAGAAGAAACATCACTTCCCTGTTTGGGCCCATTGTAACAGGTTTTAGCATGTTGGTGTTTATTAGCTTTCTCCTCTTCATGCAGGCAACACATTTTTGAAGGCCATAAAGATGTTGTAAAAGACAGTGTCTCCATCTGGAATGTGTTTTTGAGACTTATCCTTGAAACATACAATTTTATATTACCTTTCTTCAAGAATAAACAATTTTAAAACAATATATCTGCAAATACAAAAATCAGCTTGAGCATACACTTGCCTAGAAAATAAAGTACAGAAATGAGACAAAAAGCCATCAGACTAGGAAAATGCTGATTTGTCAATAGTCCATACATCTCAAATAGCTAATGTAAATAGTTGAAATATTTTCTCAATTATGCACAAAAAGAACCCGGTTTTTTTGCTTTTCTTTCATTCAAAAAACTATGTAGCATTTTATAACATTTGTCATAAATGGAAACTGTCCAAAAATGTGCCCTCAAAAACAAGTTTCCACCTATGAGCACACCTTCTCAGACAAAAGAGACCAGTGCAGTCCATAGGACTACCCATTAATGTTAAACAGGCTTTTATAGTTCCCACTACAGTCATTAAACTGGTTATGTCAAAAAGTTGGTTTCCATTGTCCTAATTAAAAAGCAAAAAAAATCATGTCTGAGCAAAGATAGAAATGAAAAATTAATATACTCCCTCAACAAAAATTGCATCCAAAGCACTTCTTCTCCATCGCTTTGCATCACCTGTTGTACCAGGTTTTACATTCTCAGTAACTAATTGTTTGGATATTTAGAAATTCAAGTATGTAAAGCACTTCGAAGCACCAAGTTTTGTTTCAAAAAGTTTCCATAGCGAGGGGCTACCAAGGAATGGAAAGCATACAGGAAAAGGCTCTGTGAACACAGAGCAGGTACAGAGCACCTCCTGCTAAACCAGGGGCTCGAGCAGGAGCTCTCAGTCAGGACACGGAGCCCTTCGCTCAGGCGAGCGGCTACTGGAAGGGAGGATGAGTGCTCCTGCAAACCTTCCCCCGGGCCTGAACCAGCAGGGAACGAGCAACCAGCAGGGAACGAGCACCCGCTCATCAAATACATCCAACACTGGAGCCTCAAAGTTCCTGCAGCCCAGGGGGCGTGTGCGTCCCGCATGGCTGCCAGGACAATGCGCCCGCAGGGCAGGAGCTGAGGCGCTGCCACCGCCCCATGCTGAAACCTCACAGCTGAGGCCAACGGCGAACGAGCCGGGAGAAACGAGGGACGGGGAAAGAAAAACAACAACACATGAAAAAGGTGCTATCCGGGGCTTCGCGGAGCTCAGCCCCCGCCGTGCTCCGGCCGGGCGAGCCCCACTGACCCAGACCCCCCGACTCCGGCCCGGGCGGCGCGGAGGCCCCGCTGAGGTCCGCCCGGCCGGGCCGCCCCGCCCGCACCTTCATC
>VZRZ01001071.1:1133765-1157893 GCA_013398175.1 Climacteris rufus
GGTGGGGACATAAAAAAGTTAGGAACAAACTGTGTAGGTGGCATATTGTCTGTCACTGCTTAACCTCAGTATAAGAGTGAGAAAGGTGTCTAGATATGATACAGCAACGTCACAAAAGGAAGAGCCAGAGACACCTGTGTCCAGGATCAGAGGAAAGGAAGGAAGGGCCTCAAGACCCGCCTTCTTTATTTTTTATATCCATTTGGAAATCACTATTCATTGGAGGAAATCAGTTCTTCCTCCCTCAACTACAGTGGTCAAAGGAAATGTCCATCAAAGTTCTGTGTCCATGAGAAAGGAATGTGATAAGATACAGTTATAATAACATAGCTATGTTTACAGAAAAGAACCGTGTGAAACTAGCTACAAGAGAATAATAATATTCAGCTGCAAAAAGCAAGGCAACATTGATACATTTCAGACAGGTGTAAATCAGAGGCAGTTCAGGTGAGCTGCACTGGGTGGGCTAGAAAAAAGGTGAGAGGAAGAAACAAAAAAGTGGGTTTGCTTCCCAGAACAGGATCCAATATGAATATACGTATGATCTTTAAGTACTGTAATGTAGATGTTAAAAACATTTCTGATATCTTCTCTTTAAAAACCTTATGCTGTGTTTAATTTAAATGAGGTAGAAGCAGCAAGATCAGGTTCTGGTAATCTGGCAATTTATTGGGACAATAAAGTACAGTAGCAAATATTGCGCTGTAATTCTACATACTGCTGTATGTTGTGATCTATTTTGATGTGTTTTTGTCTTTTCAATTTGTTTCAGTGCGCACGATAACGACGTGAAGGAAGCAAACAAGCAAAAAGGCCAACACGCTCAGTCTGCCCAACACGCGGTATTTCAGCCCCCAGCTCCCAGTGCCCAGCAGGCCAGTGCTCAGCAGCACGTACCACAGTATCTCCAGGCTCACCAGTCTTCATTGCAGTACCACCACCAGACATCACAGCAGCAAAGCTGTCAGCAGATATTATCCTCCACTCACACAGCATCTTACCCGCTTCAGACTTGCCCTGCTGCCTTACAGTCCGGCGCTCAGGCGCGGGGCCACGCGCAGGCCGGCGCCGCCGTGGCGCTGGCGGTGCCGCTGGAAGTGAAGCCGTGCATCAGCGTCTCCTACAACCGCAGCTACCCGCTGAACGGACGATACTCCTGTATTACTCCCTGCTTTGAGAGGTGATAACTACAAAAGGGTTTCGTGCTTGTTTGTTTGGGGTGGGCAGTTGTGTGGAAATTGCTTCATTTTTTTGTTTAACCTCAAAGTTTGAGGGCAAAAAATTGAATAAAAAAGGGGTCTTTCCAGAAAAAAAGCAACTGGATTGGCAACCGGTACCACCGCTCAAATACAGACTGCAAAATATAAGCACGCAGACCAGCCTCTGAAAAAGAATCTGTATGCTTGGGGATAATAAGTTCTTACTAGACACTCAGAATATTCTGTGCTTCTAACGCGTGTCTGTGACTCAAAAGAAAAACAGCTGTGGACTAACTACAGACTTACCTTTTAATGAAGGAGATATGCAGTATTATTTTGAAGACATTTATGTAATACCACCATACAGTATTAACATTTACTTTATACTTACTGAAACTTAAGAATCCACTGAATGCCAGACTTCTACAGGTACATGGAGATCACAGGAAGAAACAAATCTCATGTGGCTAACTCCATACACTTGCCCCTTTTTCACCACTTGTGTTGGTTATTTGCTTTAGACTAAGGCATGTGAATTAACCGGTATTTTGGCTCGTTTTATGTTTTGTACCTTACATGACAGACAATGTGTTTTTCCCTCTTTTATCCTCCCTATTCTTTTTGTGTTTAAAATAACTCTTTCATACTAACTCAGGGACTTTTCTACTCGTGACTCTGTGCTGCTGGTTTGTACACTTGTTAGGGTATAACTTGGGGAAGGATGACAGAGAGGGAAGAGACTATAGCAAGTGGAGTGGCTTTTCTTCAGGGCATCTATGCAGAGCACCAAAGGGATATGTTAGTGTTCACAGAATGTAGATGTGAACTACTGCCCAACAGTGTGGTAATTGAAGAAAAGAGAAAGTTCCAGCTGACCTTGTACTGTACCAGAACTACTACAGTGGCTGTGATTCCTCTGTGTACATACACACAAATACACAAATATTATTAACCAACAGAAAGCACCCTCCAGTTGTGCTGACAGTATCATCCCTACAGAAAAAATACAGTTAAATGCTGACAGAAATACAGTTCTGTCAGGCTTATAGTGGAGGGAAATTCTCAGGTAATAAAGGGGCAACTTTTTCTTCTACTATTTGGGAGTTCTAGAAGAAGATACAGAGATCTGCTCTTCCAAATTGGTGGATCAAAAATATATTGCAGAGTGAAGTGCTTCATCACAAGTAAGGTGCTAACTACATTACTTTATGGAATTACACTATCTCCTGTGGAGTGGATAGTCTGAGGGTAGAAAACTTCACTCATCCAACTCTTGGATGAAAGTAATGGTAGAGATCTTAATGGAGATGGTGTGCGGGGAGGGTCTGTTTGTTGCTTTGTTTTAAATACAAGATGATACCTGACTTTCTCCTGTGGTAGACTATGGGAGGAAGTGCTATGAATTACAGGACTCTTACTACTTTAAAATATCTTTATAGTATATGGGCTTAAGGCTTTTTTTTGGTTGTTTCATTTCTTCTTTTACCATCTTCTCCCCTGTCTGAGTGGCAGCACTTAACATTGTGTACCATCAAATGACACTGAATTATTGTCAATCTTACAGAAACTGTTGTGAAAGCAGGGGCCATGAAGTTACATAATCAATATGAAGATGAAGGCTTTATCACCATAATATTCAGAATGGAGGGAGGACAGCTGTGTTCATTCTTTCTGGGGCAAAATTATAACATGCTGCAAAATCCTATTTATTGTTGAGGAGAAGAAATCCTGTTTCTCTTGTTTTGTCTTTTAAATCCCAATTTTTGTTGTGGACTTTTGTAGCATAGATGTGCAAGTCAAGAAGAACAGGGGGGTGAATGGAAAAGATGACCCTCTCTCTTTTATGCTAGAGAATCAACTTTGAAATAGGCATAGTGTGGTCAATTCTTTATTAAAGTGCAAGTTGGTTCTGTTTTTTTTCCTCTCTTCATATTTCCCTGTGTCTGAGAGTAGTGTTAAATAGAAACTTTCCACCTCATAAGATGCCATGCTTTTTACTCAGCACTGTTACCCATTTTAGAGGGAAATGGACTTCTTTCTGCTGGTTTCATTTTGTTGCAATGCTGTATCCAAGTCCTCAGTGCTCTAACTACCTCTGATGCTATGAATGTACAGTCTTGTAATAGACCATGACTTGAAATAACAGCAGATGCCTGTAGCAATTTTTTTCTGTAAAATCTTTAAATCAGCTAACTTGTCATCTTTTTTGTGACACAGCAGTATAGACTCTTCTTTTTGGAGGTATTAGTAAATTTATCCCATAGGCATTCAATATATAAAAATTTAACTAATACTTAACACTGGAATTATAATGGGTGGGGGGCTTATTCAGTTAGTTAATACCACAAATTTGCATTTAATAGGGTATTTTTTATTTGACTATTTTAAGACATTAGGTCAATTGTAAAAAGATCCACTACATGCTGTTTGTTTTTAATTTATTACTTAGTCTTGAGTTTTTTTCTGACACTACAGCTGCATCATGACTACAGAGAAAATGTACACTGAACAGTTTCAATCTATATTATTTAAAAGGGCTTTACCAGTGTACATTAAAAATACACTGTTCTTACTAGTAGAACCAAAATGTGTTTTTTATGGCATAAATAAGAATGGTGCTTCTAAATGCAAAATGTCCAAAACAATGGAATCTTTGTGAGTGCTATGCATTCAACTTATTTTTTAAAATAAAACTAGTTTTGAGTAAGAAGGCTCCAGTGTGTATTATGCTTTGTATTATGTTCTTTTAAAATACGTAAAGTGTCTTGCACTGTGGATGGGCTGAAGCTGCAAGGACTTCTTTCTCTCCCTCCCCCCTCTCTTTCTGTGACATATCATAAGCTTCAGGAACACTCAGACTTCACAATTGAAAAAAAAAATAGGAAGGAAATCATGCAGGAAGGGGCTTTAAAACTAACTGCAGCCACAGCATATGCTAAATATTGTACACTTCAACAATGGGTCTAGTACACAGCTGTAATGAAATCAAGGACAAAAGAACTGTAGTAGTTCCAAGAGCCGGGGGTGAGTTAATTTGGTTCTCATAAAAAAAAAGTAACCATTAATACTGGCAATCTCAGATTTCTAATAGTAAAAATTATTTAGGGATGTGGGAATAGCCTTTTGACAAGAGCTACAAGCACTTATTGCAAATAGCACTGAAGGCTCCATCATGCTGGAGGCAGCATAAAATCACATGACATATCCTAGCACAAATATTTGTGATTGTTTTGAACTTCTGATAACTGCTGCTTACTGGAAGAAATTCTATTTTTTCCTAACACTGTGCACATTTTATATTTGTAACAAGGCTGTGATTACAGCCAGAGTCCCAAAATTAAGTAACTTGCTTAGAATTTAATTCATCTGAAGTCAGAAAATGAAATTGTGAGGCCTCTCTTAGCTGTCACCTATCCACTTAGAAATAAACCTCTGATTGTGAAAACCTTTTGGAGGACCTAGAGTCAGAGAGAGATCAAGCTATACTCCATCCCAGTAAGGAACAAGGGCAGTGCTCTAGTGTAACAATGGCATGCATATTACATGGATACTTTGATCTGGAAAGTTTTGTCCTAACTCTTAAGGCAGCAACAGTCAAGTCTGTCTAGACTGTGTCCTTGAAATTTTAAGTTGGTTTTTTTTTTTACTGTATTACAAAATAGGAATTACCCCTGACATTTATGAGACTACAAGGACTGCCACATACTTTTCAATAGTTTCATAATTTCAGTAGAAGTCTCGGCTTCAGATTTGCAATTGCAAGTCTGAAGCTATTTTGGTCTTTGTACATAACAAGAAAAGATTTATCTCTGCTTCCCATGACCCAGGTTCATTATCTGCTTTAAATAGGAGGTTATTTACGGTGTTCCAGCATTTCAAATTTACCTTAAAAGATAAAAGTCAAAGTTTTAGTGACTGACACATCACCAGAAAGAAAAGCTTTTTGCAACGGTAATACCGCTGTTAAAATATATATAACTGAGAAAGCAATGTAGCATCCTCCTTCAATAATTTATTAACTCTACATTCTGAATGTTCACAGGAACAAAAATCTTGTGAGTCGATAAGGCCTTATCAGAGTGAGCACAAGTGCCCAGTTAGTTGTCTTGTATTAAAAGGTTGTCAACAGCAATTTTTCAAAACACCAAGTAAAGCAGCAATAACAAAATACACACTGTTATTTTTAGTCTCCATCTCAGTGAAATTTTAGAAGTTGCAGCACAAGTACAATTGTGAAGTTTACATTACACATTTTGCTCTTTCCTGTAATTAAGTGTTATGTAATAAATTTCTGTAATTTCAATAAACAAGACATGCATTCTGCCAAAGGAAAGCATTTGCTACTGAACATAAAAAAAAACAAAAACAAAACACCCAAACCAAACACTGTATAACTGAATGATTAAAGAACAACTTTATAGAAAGTAGCTCCAGGTTTTAAAATTCCCAGTGCAACTAAGGATATAAGATTCTACTGCCAGTCCTACCAAGAGAAGATGGGAAACTTAAGGAAGAGTTCTAGGTGTTAAAAGTGCAAATCAGAGATTCAGTATATAATGTTCATCACTGCCAGTCAGTTAAAATTGTAACCACACCTATTAGCTGGTGTATGTGTGCAAAGACTGATTAGAAATTTTAGTTGCTTTTCTTTGAATGTTTCAATTTACTCTCTTGAAAGAGCAAGGGGAAGGAATACTTCCATAGAACAACCCATTAAAGTTCTCTTAAAAGTAAGTATGCATTTTCCATATTCTATGAATCATTGAAGAGACCACTCTAAGGCTATATATTCTCTAGGAATTTTTCATGCTAGTCAGTTTTTAATTACTAGGAGATTTACAGCTATTAGAATACCCATTTATAATGTATTCCACAGATACTGTAGTTAGAATCTTCCTATAACAAGTAACAAATTTCTTTTCCACATTTTGCAAACTAAAAAGCAACATTAACTTTGTTTTGAGATATAATTTAATTAAAGGATACTTATTCCTGCTTGATCAGAGAAACTTAAGTAGACCCACAAGAACAAAGTATTATTTGGACATGGATGAAAATACAAATGAAGAGAAAATTCTTTGCTGAGAATTTTGGGAAAATGAGTACCAGGTGGGCAGTCAGCTTTAATTACTAACTGCAAAAGCATGTATAGCATTTATCAACAACCATTCTCTAGTTAAAACCTTTTAACATACAAAAGGTGCTCTACTGCATGTGCAGTGCTTATAGTTAAAATGAAGCATTTTACAATACCTTATCTGGCTGCTTATCTGATAACCAAGCTGTAATTTTTCAGGTTTTCTCCTTAAACACCTCTTTCTATGCACCTTCAGGCATCTTAGTATCTTTATCATATTTAAGAAAATAAAGAATATATGTTAAAAGCATTGCTTAGAAATTTTCAGAAAATCAAAGCATACAATTGAATAGAAGTAACTGAAAATTACTGTATGCACAGTTGCACTGTGGGAGTTACAATACTCAAGCTCACCAGACTGGGTACTTTTAAGACTTACCCTTCCTTCAGTTTGACCTATAGATTTATTAATGAGACTCCACAGCAGAAGAGAAGGACAGATTGTCAATCTGCCTATTGTCCACACAATGTCATGAAAGGTTTTGCCAAATGGTGTTCTGCTTTATTCTCTCCAACCACCTATCAACTACGTTACTTCGAGAAGAGTTTTCTATTTATTTTGTTTTTAAAACACTTGGCAGCAGCAATGCTTTGCTAAGTGCTGCCATGGATGGATGCAGAGATTTTGCAGGAGGGTGGGTGACGCTTCAGACAGCACTGCTGCAGATATCCAGAGATGGAGAAATTCTTCAGAAATGCCACGGAGCCTGAGTTTCCAGGGAAACTGCCTGTATTTTGGAGAGCAGTTCTATGCTTCTGACCTTGCATCCTATCTCAGAGCTCATATCTTATCTTAGCTCATGTTCACTGTGGTGCAATAGGGACAATCTCCAAGGCCTTGGATACTCCATAGTGTTTGAGCAGAGATTATGAACACCTAGAAGAGTATCTTCACTGCCAGATGGAGTGGGTGTGTAGCCATGCATCCAAAAGACTGCTGAATGACAAATGTGAAAACTGGGCAAGGTCCTACTGGAAAACAGGTTCCCGACTAGTACAAAAGTCCCCTTCAGACTTCTATACTTGGGTTTAGATTATGTGCTCTAAAGCCATCCTCCCTCAACACAGAGGTGGTTGTTAAGTCTCTTTTGAGAATTTCTTGTAAAGTCTCTTTAGACTTCAGGGAACTAGCTGGTAAAAAGGTAGCAATCATGCAGCACCACACCTACGCGAGACCATCAAGAATTTTTTCCACTCCCTGATCATGTCGACTGTGAGAACACAAAACTAGCTTGGAAGCACTTCCATCGCCACTTTCTCTTGGAGAATACTGCCTGTTTTGTTTGCTTCCATAAGCCATCCCTTTTTATATATTCCTGTTTATACTTAATGTTAGTACATGCCTTGGTTTATTTTTAACAGGAAAACATCCTATCTCCACATTCTTAAATCCTCCCCATTGACAAAGCTGTCAGCGTTCTGGAGAGGATAAAAATGTATCAAACTGCTTGTAACATATCCCCTTGCAATACAGCCCCATTACGAGATTCCAAAAGAATTTTTCTAGAGTTAGTACAAATGCCATTTTCCCTCCTATAGCAACACAAAATGGGTAACAGCAATGATTTGCACCTCCATTAGAAGAGAAAGAAAAAAGGCTATTTAGCTTCCCTACATACCTGCAGTAATGCTATAAAACAGAATTAAAGCAGCTCTTCTGCAACCTTCTACAGACTGTTCTCTTTCCTTTGAAACAAAAGGTGCAGGACAACTCTGAACAAATCCAAGCCTTTCATATGTCAAAAGAATAATTACAACACAAATCACAGCTGACTCAAATACTACTGTATGTTGAAAAAACAGGATTAAAGGCATCAATTTCCATAACTATCTAATTTTACCTCACTTGAAATTGTGGAAACTGCATTGACAAATAGAAAAAAATGGTATTGCTTAAAAGAATAATCTAAGAAGACCAAACAGAGAGGGAAGCAAAATAATAAGATTCAAAAAAAAAAAAAGATTTTTAATTATTACAAAAAAAAAAAAAAAAAAAAAAAAAAAAAAAAAAAGCCAGGAACATGTAGTGGAACTGAAAGGCAATATATTTAAATCAAAATTAACTAGAACAAATTATCACAGCTTTCAATGAGGGCAAGAGCTTAGCAGGATTTTCAAGAGATTAAGCCCTTAAATAGCTAATGAAATCATTCAGGATTTAAGCCAAATACTAATGGAGGTAAGGAAGAAATATCTCTTAATGCAAATTAGTCAGTGTCTATGATGGGATTTCTTGCACCTTCCACTCAGTGAATCTGATTAAATACAGAAAGCAGAGGACTTTCCTAGACTTGATACAGTAAAGCAGTTACTTTTCAATACAATTTTGTGGTATAATAGATGTATATTCAATTCTGCTGAGCACTACATATGCTGTCTGCTTTCCTAGGCACAGAAGTCAAGATTTGCAAACATTTATTGAATTAAAGACTTCTAAAATAGACATTCCCAAAAGCACACATTCTAATATAGGAATTATTATAAAAATTACATTTCAGTGGTTCAGCTTCCACAGCCACTACTAGCAAGTTATCAGTTATAGTGTTAAATTGTCAGTCAAAGAGTTGGACTTGATGATCCTTGTGGCTCCCTTCCAACTCAGAATGTTCTGTGAATCTGTGAAATTCACAAATTCTGCTTTTTTTACTAGATGCTCAAATAACTTATTTAAGTTGGGACCAACATTCAGTAGCTTTTGTGGCAGATTCAGAACTTTTTTAATACAGTTCATTACCAAAACTCTTCTTCCTCCATGGTTAAACCACAAGTTATTATTTATTCTATTTGGAAATTGTGCTTTACATTTCTTTTAAAAATATATGCTCTTTGAAGAACTATTTCTTTTAGTATCCTATAAACTAGAACATACAAATTACTTTGATTTGTAACTTCAAAGCCTGACTACAGAGGAAAATTATGTAGGTAAATAATATTGTGTGCTCCAAGGCATTAGGAAATAAATGTCTTATTCAAGGTGTATCCAAGTAAAACTTGTGGTATAGTCACACGAAATTGTATTTAATTAATGTATTTTTGCTCGCAGGTCTGTATGATGTAAAATCATTTTAATACAGTGTAAGGGACAGTGTTTAAGGTATTAAATCAATTTGATTCATATCACTTGAAATAAAAGGAAATTATAATTATTTATATCTTCCTCAAAGGATTCTACTTGCTAAGTTCTGTAAAAGGACACCACCAATTGACAAGAAGAACAGTAGTGGACTTTTCCCAGGAGGACATATCATATGACAAATTATCTGGGAAACACTCTTCTAGTCTCAGAGAAGTAGAATAGAAATCTTGGAATGAGGAATTTAAACATTACAATCAAAGGAATTTGTAAAATTAAATGGACTTGGCAGTGTTAACTTTACAGATGGACTTGAACTTCAGTGTCTTTTCTAACCTATATGATTCTACAGTTCTATCATGTTAAGGCATCCAGTATTCTACAATTCACTTTCCATGACCCTAATCAAAATGAAAAGGTTAAAAAAAAGAACTCTAAAATAGCCTATTAAACATTTTACTGCAAACAGCCATATTCTAAATACTCCTTAATTCAATTTTTTCTTCCAAACTTCCTACTGTATGTATGCTCAAGAAAGGTATCAACTATGACTAAACACCAATTCTGGAACTTGTATACAATAGAATCCAAATACTGTGACTGAACTTTCTATTCCTCTTTGAATTCTTTGTGTTGCTCAGACAAACTTCATTTCAGTTTCTCTTTGAGGCCTTCATGCTCTCCTCACCATGAGGGAAACATGTCACCACCTCTCACTGTAATCACAAATTGGACAAAGAAGTGCTTCCTAAAAGGTTTTGGGGAAAGGCTCTTTTGGAATCATGCTAGCAAAGTGGGTAGCTGTCTTCACATCAGCTCCAAGACATACAGAGACACCAAGAGTTCTCACAAACAGTAATACCCACTGCAACTGTTATAGTATGTACTACTGGACACTGTAGAATATCATCACTCTGAAAATTTAAAAACCTTATCACCTTGCTTTTATAACAACCAAATCTCATACAGAGTTTTGTGAATACCACAGAAATATTTTATTTAATTTTGTATGACTTTCAATTGCTCCAGAGGAGCTGAGAACAGTGATAACTGAGCCAAGACAGTTCTTTCTCACTTGAGGGGCCACTGTGACACTCACAACATGTCCTAGCAAAAGCAACGATGATCTAATTGTAAGCAAAAAGCTAAAACTATTTGTTGGCAGATGGAACAAGAAACAACAGTTTCTTGTGCTGCTGGTATCAATACCAGAAGTAGTTCCTCATATGCTAGCTTGCATCTAGCCAGTTTTCTTTGCTCAAGATGGAGCACAGAGTTGATGCAGCCATATAATTTGCAAAGCCAAAGAAGTCAGACACATAATTTTCATACAGCATTGTGCTTTGAACTAGTGAGCACTGCTGGATCCAAAATGATGCTGTGCAGATCAAAGACTCAAGAGTCCTAAGCTCAGAGTTCATCTTTGCAAACGGACAAAAAAAATGACCTCTAGCGAAAAAACCACACAGAATAGCAAAATAACTATTCCAAATTATAGTTGAGGTATCCTAGAGTAACTTCAGTATCAGGTGAAGGGTTCTCAGTGTTGTGAACACTTTCTCATTTCACCACCTCTCCAACTCCCCTCCTCATGGAAAGAGAAGCTGTCTATTTTTTATCAAAAGATGTGGAAAGTTCCCACTGATGGCAGATTTTAAACTACCTGGAGAACAGTAATACAGCAATATAGGAAAAGGTTGTCAAGACTGAAAATGTGAAGACACAAGTCTTGACAAGGAGTCTAGAGATCAAAGAAGCGAAAGAGCAAAACTTTAAAATATTATAAAGGCAGAGATGTCAGGTTCTGATTACAGAGGTAAAGCAACACTTTTCTTCATTATGACAGTAGTGTTTTTCTGCCACCTACTGATATCTTCCAGCTCCCCTTTTACCTGGCATTTTACTCATAAGATACTCTACAGATCAGTGACTCAGCTTATTCTGACATCTGCATATGCAATTATAAATTTCTTTATAATTACTACAATTTTTTAATCTACAGCTCTTTAAGTAAGTGTGTAATGAATAGCCCTGTGCACAGCTGCCACTGACAGTGCAGCATTCATGTGGATACATATGTGCACAGGAGAGGTATAAAATAATTCTATAATGCCTATAAAGATAACCACTAGAGGAACGACTCAGGAAGTGATTTTTCTAAAGGTCACCATGCTAGAAAGGGTTTGAGAACTGAGATAGTACATATCTCCTACTATCAATATATGTGTCAGTTGTTTATATCAATCATCACAGGGTTTATTTCCATTTAAGCTCTCTCTATGTTTAGGGAATCCACACAATTTTTTCTGGCCTCATCTGCAACAATAAAGAAAAGCATAAACATTGGCAGGAAACTATAAAAAAAATCTCCATAAAAATGGACTTCAAAAACTAATAACTCTCAGAATATTCCCATCCTCTGCATGAAAGGGTTTAAAAACTGTGAATTTCATTGGTAATCTTACCAAAAAGACAGAGCACTATGAAAATATTTATTACCAAAAAAAGAATCTCTAAGTCAATTTAACTTCATAAATACAGAGTGCACCAACAGCCCATCAGCATCTGCACAAGAAGAACATATCCAGTATGGGGAAACTAGCAGAACTAGCAGATATGGGCATACCAAAAAACAAGTCCAGGAAGTTGACTCTTGATAAATTTAAACTGCATGTACATGACAAAAATAAAGGTTTGTGATAATTCAATGTAAGGACAACTCTTCTGGGGGTGTGACAGATATTGCATCAAGGTACCCAATTTTTGAAATTACTAACTGAAAGAGGAGCTATAAGACTTTTTTGATGAAGGAAAAGACAGAAGTTCATATCAGCTGGCCTTTTGGAAAAGTCAACCCAGAATTTCAACAGCAGACATATTTCACAGAATGCCAGGTTCCTTTGCAAATTTCTAATTGTAGCTGAAAAGTTCACAGTTTAGAGAACCCAGAATTTTTCCCAAACCAGAAATACTTAAAAGTCATAATATCCATATTGCTTTAGTGCCATTGCCTTTGCTGACTCTTACTCTCTCTCAGAGCTTCATGTCATGATAAATTGTGGCAGGTCAGTGTGAGGGTTCACAATGTTTCACAGAATATACAATCCTGTCGATCAAGAATGTGAAGAAGTATTGCAGTCTGCAAAAATCAGCATGCTAGGTGCAGTATCTAATCAAAATGTTAGCTTTCAACTACATTTTAAAGTTTTTACCCAGAAAATTTGAGGGAAAAATAGTTAATTTTGCTGAAAGTATCATAGCATCTAGCTAGGTATCTAATATCTATGAGTAAAATTTTGCAAGCTATAATAAAATTCTTATTGGATTTTGATCACATAATTTGTGCTGTTAACTAATATATCTAATATGCTTCTAATTACAGTTAATCCAAATGTGTTGGAAGTACAAATAGATCTGACTTGGCATTTAGGTTTATAATGGTCAAAATTCTCTGTCTACATAAACATATAAAACAGGAAAGCTGGATTCAGAAAATATAAAAAAAAGTCAGAGATTAAATGTAACACAACTTATCACATGTAAGTTTAAACAAAGACTGTATCTGAAATACCAAATTCCTGAAATACTGTAAGTTGTATCTCCCTATAAACAGAAGTTGAACTACTTAAAGTTGTAACTTGCAACAGCTGGAAGCACTTACACTTTTTAATATCTTCTTCAGTAACAAAGTTAAATTCTTTTTGCAGCTGTTCAAAAGTATTTTGGAATGGTTTGTTCCTTGGATCCTGCATACTGTGAAAGAATAGAAGAGCAAGGCTGGAGGGTTTTACAGATTGCCTCAATTTCAAAATAACTTTTTTCCTAATTAACCTTTACAGACTTTACACAAACCTCCTCAAGACTTCTGATATATCTTTCTGACTAGCACCAGTAGCATAAGCATATGCTAGTTCGTGGCTTACCTGAGCCAAAATTATTTATCAGGTCTAACTGAAATGTCTATTAGCTGTAAAAAATCCATACTTCAAATTGTATATAAATATTTTTCTGCATCCCCAAAATCGGACAAAACTCGTCCTTTTCTAATAAGTAGTACTACAAATTAAAGATGTTTCTTGCAAAATAATTTCATTTCGTTTTTGTCTTTTCACTGGATTATCAGACAGTTCTATCCCCATGAGTTACAAGACACATGAGACACGTGGAGCACAAGCAGCTGAGCTCTGCAGGACACCTCAATCCAGCGCAGCCCTCGCGCATCAGAGCTGCAGCCTGTGCTCTCCAGGGTTAATCTGAGCACAGGCAATAAACCCACTCAGAACATCCCAGAGTCACTGAGCAGTCACAGAACATCTGTGCCTCCTGGAGAGGACAGGACCTTGATCCCAGGCACAGAAGTGACCCCTGCAACTGCACCAAAAGATACAGCTTCCTCCATTTGGCCATTCTGGTACGAGACCTAATCTCAGGGAACAGCTCTGCACTGGGGTTTTACATATCTGTGATAACCACTTCAGTTTGTTCCCATGCTTTGCTTTTTATCTATTAAGCTTTTTAAAAACATAATGAGCCTTAACTTGGACCCTGTTATTTGTAGCATTGAAGCCAAAGAACTTGCACGAAAAATATTAAAAGTATCTACAATTACCCTGTCTCCTAATACAGTACAGGCAATATGTATTCTCTTCTTAAAAAAAATGTGCTACCAAAATCTGCTAAACATTACCATAATCAATTCCATCACACGTGAATACCATTATACATGCATACTTGGGCTATTTAGGATCAAACTCAACTGCTTTAGCCCATTTGATAAGTTTATATGTGACTGAGCCATCAAATTCCAGTAGCTATTTCTGCATTGGTATTTCTTGGCACATTAAAATAAAACCATCTAATATTAATTGCAGAACATTTAAAGGAAAAGAATGTTTATTGCAACAGAATTTTCTTATAATGTATACACTTTTTTAGATCACATTTCAAATTCTGACAGATTAATCAGGTTATCTGATTTAACATTATAGCTATTAAAAAAAATCAACTAGAAAGCACTAAGAAACCCTAAAGCATCTTACAAACAGTTCCCACAGTTCTGAACATGAAATTCTAACAGATGAGAAACCTGATAAACCTTAAAAATATACAATTCATTACCACCTGCATCAAGCAGAATTTATCAGCTGAGAAACAGGTGCTACAAGAAAGCACTTCCTTCTCGGGTGCTCGTGATAAAGCATGCATGAGTTCACCTGACATCAAAGCAGGTAGTTTCTCTTTTTATCTAGAAAGAAACACCTAAATCAAAAATTACTGACAGAATAGAACAAGCCATTCAATAAGATTGTGTGTGTATATACACATATATTTTTTAATATATTTGAAAAGTCACCCTCTCCCTGCTCCAAATAAAGCGAAACTTCTACTTTATTTAAATGGACCATAGAAAATGGACCATGTGGTTTTCAAACAAAATTTACACTTCACTACCTCACAGCCATAGCAACTCAACTGCATTTTGACATTTGAATTGCTGAATTTCCCTGAACGAGGATGCCTTCTTGAATTTAGAGTTAATGGAGGAGGAAAAATTAATTCTCTAAAACCATCAGAAAACATGATTCACAAACAAATACTTAACAAAACAGCTAGAGGTCAGTATTGGCAGCCTGTCAGATCTAAGTTCAGAGAGGACTCTTTTTTTGAGGGGAAAAATCATATCCCTGGGTGTCTCCTTTCAGGACAAGGACAGTGGTGTTCAGAACCCAGCCCAGAATTCATTTGCTTTTATTAAGCTGTTATCTACTGTAGCTGTAACAGAACTTACTACAGAAAGGGCACAGTCATGGACTGGGGCACTTCTACTACAAAACAGGCTACTTTCACGTCAAATAATTCTCTTAAAAACTGTAAAAAATGTAAACTGGCCCACCTTGACTGGTGACAATTTTAAAAGCATTTGGGCACCTTACCACCCTATGTTGTCCCAGTAATACTTCATCAGTTAATGAAGTGCCACTAAGCCATTTCAGTACAAAAGAGCAGAAAGATACAGTCAAAAGAGCATCAGCCACCTTTATTCAGGCATTAGTCATTTGACATCTAAATTATTTTCAAAGTGATTGTCAAGAACAGTTATATTTTGTAGACATATCCCCCATTTTTAAGTATTAATGACGTTGGGTACAAATGCAAATTTTCATAACTGAGTCATAAAGAGATCTGCACCAGATCCAGCAGCAGATTTTTCTCAGCAATTATTTTGGATCATTTTCAGAGAAGTAGAGAGAAAAATATTGAAATTTCAGATTAGTGAAAATAATGAGCTGTGGACTCCCCATTTCTGGAAATGTTCAAGGCCAGGTCAGACAGGGTATTGAGCACCCTGGTCTAGTGGAAGGTGTCCCTGTCCATGGCTGGGCTTTGGAACTAGATGAGCCTTAAGGTCCCTTGTAAGCCAAACCATTCTATGATTGTATGTCTATATGATTCAGACTTATTTTACAGAATGCTTCTGTGTGATAACAATTTATCTGTCTGGTGACAGTTTTTTTAAGGTCTCATTTTTATCCAAATGTTAATACATTTAACGTATGATTACTGATACTATTCATGATAATTCTTCCTGAACGATTATCTGATAGTAACACATTAGTAGTCTTAAAAGATATTTAATTAAATTTATCAACTAGGTTTGTAATTTAAGTGATTTTTAAAGTAAGATTTCTATCAGCTGAACTAATCATACTCCTGTCATTCAGTTATTGATACAATCTCTTATGTTTTCAGTTCTTGAGGATTGGTGTCAACCCCCCTATAAGCAATAGTATTGTTCTGAGCCTTATAAGAATTGTGTCGGGACCATAGAAGAGATATTCACAGTGAGAGTAAATTAGATAACTGTATTTTAGGATTAAGATCAATTTAGTACCCAAATGCTAGATATCTGATGAATGTCTGATATTCATCAGATAGCACTTTAAAAACCTATTAAGGAAGACATTGATGTGCTGGAGACATGCTTTAGATTTCAAAATACTTTTATAAAATGCTTGTAGCTTGTGAACTTTGGTTCTTCACCTTTTTTTGTTTTAGATATAGGGCAGAACTAATAAGTACAAAACATACAGGAATGCTTTTGCCATTATATTTATTTTTGCCCACTAACTTCTGTATAATCACAGAATTGGAAACGCTTCAGCCACACACTTTAGGATGGTTTTGGAATGGACTCAAATATTCCTTTTTCTATTAATTCACAATTTGATGGATAAATTTATCAGCTAGGTTTGTAATTTATGTAAGATTCTATAATACAAGTTCTAGCTGAAACTAACCAACAGGGTTTCACTTCCTTTTCATTAAGCAATGACAGGATACTGCACACTTACTGCAAAGAGTACCCAAGACAGTGTTTTCCTAAATTACTTGTGAATCATAATTTAGACAGATATTCTGGTCTGTAACATGTGATAACAATAAAGTACACAGTAACTCAAAAATAAGTTCTGCTCTGAAGGACCTTGAACTATCCAGAAACCCTTATATTAGATAACTAGTTTGTGTAACACTACAACTGAATTCCAGAGAAAGGAAATACGCAGAAAAACGGACAAGAAGGTAAATTATATTAGTCCTCTTTACCAATACTGAAAGAACAAGGCATAAATCAAAGTAATTACTTTCCAATTACTCTGTGTTCCAGCATGTGGTTTACAATCCAGCTAGAGAGGAAAGGAGAGGAAGACATTTAGTCAGGAAACAGAAACAAATCACTGCAGGATGGACAAGGTCTGAGCAGAGGGGAAGAAGGTCAACTAGAAATTGCAGAAGACTGAATTTACTACTGATTTCAGGTAGGATACCTGGCAAGTAGTTGTACTAACCTGACCTGGGTGAAAAGCACAGTTGCTGTAGTGGGCACTGTCATCCTTGACTTGCTCCAAGAGTACAGGGACTGTGAGGAGAGGTTGTTTGTGCACATACACAACTAAAATGGGTTCACAGGCAGTTCCAGCAGGATCAGGACATCTAGTTGTCCTAGGAAGTTCCACAAACTTCCTTCAACTACTGACACAAGTGAGCAAGCATTTGTATACTTCTTGTAATATGTTTAATAATACACCTAAATACATACACAAGTTTCTTTACTGATCTCAGTAAAATAAATACTTATGTCCTAAGGAGAACTTGCTCTACCTGATGTTACAGTCAGAGTGGCACTGTTAAATACAGAGAAAGGTACAAAACTGTCAGTCTAAATGCACATCATGTATGCCAGACCAGATTTTCCAGTTAATAGCAAGTGCCATTTGTCTTATGACACAGCAGAAACAGCAAAGAAGCTGGGGGAAAAAAAAAAAAAAAGTCAGATTATAGGTCTATCTAGGCACTATTCAATCTCCAAAAAAGACAGTAAAATGCATCTGCAGAACAAGTAAATGATACTTCCTTTAAGTACTCTTTCAACATTAGGTAGTCTGTATTTTGCATACTGCTGTACCAACACTGCTCTGGTAGGTGCAGGGTTGAGGCTGAGGTGATGGGGATGGCCAAAACAGCAGCACAGGTTCCTTATTTAGGGGAGGGCAGTGTTCACAGAGGTTTGGGAGCATCCCCCCTCAGCAGTAAGACCTCACACACCATCTGGAGCTAGTACTACAGCTCCTGAGAGAATGAGAAAACTAAATTCAGAAACCTCTACCTTAAGCCATGGGAAACACCACCAAGTTCAGTGGGACTATTCAATGTAAGTACATAAAAATGAAATTAATAAACTCCTAGCTGACTTGTTAATTTTTGCTGCACAATAGCAGGAAACATGTAAAGAAGTATCTTTATTGTACTACCTTCCCGCAGGTTCTGATTTACAAGATTTATTTGTTGTCTACGCGCCTACTCAATGCTCCAGCTAACTATGAAAAACAAATCACGAAAAGCTTTCAGTGAAGCAAAACCCCCACATCATTTTTTCCTACACGTTCCCTGCTTGTGTCACGTTTTTATCAGTGAGTGCAAACTGCAATAAACGCAAAGGCCCGGCGATTGTGGCAGGTGAGATTTGGCCCGTACCGTGAATTTCCCCGCGGGAGTTTCCCGAGGCGATCCCGGGGGCGGGAATGGGGCAGGGCCCGTTCCCAGCGCGGCTCCGGCGCCCTCCGGTGGCGGCGGCGCGAGGCTGCGCTCGGAGCCGGGTGGTTCCACTGCCACCCACATCCCAAATAACTACAGCCTCCGCTGCTTCAAGGAATGATTCCATTAAAAGGGTAAGTGCTGATGTTCAGCAATTATACACGAGATCCAAAGAATGCAGTTATACTAAAAGACATATGCAAAAATGAACAGGTATGAACCACCAGTTTGTACTGAAAGCCAAGAGGACTAATCCGATATGGAACGCATCACCAACAGTACGTGGAAAGTGGATTTGTAAGTTCCATAAATGAGGCACACCTCAAAACTGCAGCACCAAAGCACTTGCTCAAGGACAGAACTGAAGAAGTTCTTTGAAGAAAGAAGATACAACAGAGCAGAGGAAAAACAAAGTCAAAATATATGCTTAAAATATTTGATGTACTTGCTCCAAGAGTGATGTTAAATTATACTGTATCAAGTAGATGTAAAAGCATATTACACAAATTATGACAATCACCATTGCAACTGCTGTTTTGCTGGGAATCATGCTTTAAATATTCAGAACATGCTTTTAGTACTGACAACCATCCTGGCTGTCACCCACTGACAACTCAGAGTAGTGTGCAGGAGTACATGGGAATAATAAATTTCAAGAAAACAAAACCAAAAATAAATTGGCTTAAGCAAGAAAGATGATTAGCTGGTTTTTATATCTGCCTTACTTGCCGATCCTTGACTAAGAAATTTGGTCTATTTTGAAAGATCTAGTTGGAAAATAATTTGGCATTAACCTTAGCTGTGAGGGAGTTACTCTATTTAATCCATGCTGCTATTGTATCTGATACTACACTCAAGTGACAGCAAAGGAAAGCACAAGCTTTGGGAATGTGCCATAATTCCCACATACATGTAGGGCTACTACCCTACTGCAGAAAATTGCATCCAAATAGGGTTGAGTGACAATGAGAACTTGACTTGAACCTACAGAGTCCCCTGTGACCTACAGATGAAAAAGTTCACTGCACAGACCAGCACCTTCTCCTTTTTCTCCACGAAATAAAGCAAGTATAAACTCCAGGTCACAGAACAAAACTGATAAACAGTCAATTCTGACAGAACAAAAGCAAGGCATATTGTTCAAGCCACATATACAACACACTTTTTAATAACAAAGCTGCACTATGCAGGGAATGTATTACACACCAACAAAAGGTATCCTGGAAAAGGAGTCACTGTAAAAAATTAACTGTAAGTTGGCAAAAAAATCCCCACAAAAAAAGCAAATTACAGATAAAATTCCATGCAAATGTACAATCTTTGGTTATAGAAATAGCATCAATGTAAGAATAGAGAGGAATTGAGCACCTACATAGTACAGACCTGTGAAACACTAACACAACTTAGTGGTCCCTGTTTTAAAACACAGCAGACGAAAACATGAAACAATACAGTAAAAATTTGCAAAATAATCATTACAAGGCGTATAGAAGGACTTGATGTAATAAATTATGTAGTATTCAATCATGTTTCAGTCTTAAGCACATTGAGAAAACAACTACATCCACAATTATTACTCTTAGAGAATGAGAAATCAGAGCCAAGAAATTGAATTCAAACTCCTAGTAAAATAAGTTAATGATTAAATATGGGTATAAACTAAGAGGAGGAAGTGGATTCTCCACCTCCAGAGAGATGTAAAGAGAGCAGGAAGCTTGCTTGTATTCTAACTTTCAATATACATATAAATCAATTCAATGGAGCACCCTGAAGTATAAGGAACTCATGCTGAAAAGCAACATGCTCTTCCATCATAGTCACCACACAGGCATCTATGAAACAACCCTGTTGCCCATTTTTCACTGTAAAATAGCTAGTTTTCTCTGTTAGACAGTTTCAAGGACGATTTCTGTAAACATAGCTATGTTGTTGTAAAAATTATCTTTTTACATTCCTTTCCCATGGACACAGATCCTTTTGACGGACACTTCTTTTAACCACTCTAGTTAGAGACGGAAGTGTTAACTTTCTCCAATGATCTGTGATTTTAAAAAGTGTATATAAGAGTTAAACGAAGGTGGGTTCTTCCCCTTTCCACCCTTTGCTCTGAACAGCTCGGACTCCGGCTCTCGTTAATTCTGCGTCTTTGGCTGATAAGCCGGGATAAGCCGTAATAACAGGCATCCCGGTAATACAACCCTAAAAATAATTCAATACAACAGAATTTTGCAAACATTCCAGGTTCAGACAGTAATCAAAGCTGTTCAAAGTTTAGGCTAAAACTATTCTTCTTGTCCAAAATAATGGCATTTTATAAATTAAAAATAATTTATTACTACAATCCAAATTTGACTCAAATGCAGAAGAAACAGAAAGTTTAATATTAACAGTCGAATAAAGCTTGTCCAAAACAAGAATACCATGACCTTCAACTTTGAAAAAAAATGTATTTTAAAAGGGTTCAAAAGTATTTTGTTACAAATGTGATTTTTAAAACTGTCTTTAAAGGACATCTCTGCTAACAGTAATAAATATCCTCTGTTGATAAAATAGTATCATTTTCTAGATTAACAATATTGCTTAAAACCAGTTTTAAACCACAAGAACACCAGATGTGTTAAAACTGTATAACTACTAGAAAAGAGCATCACTGCTTATCTGTACTGTTTATTTCACTGGGGTGATTAACACTGACACATAAGGGTTTTCAAAACTACATACAGGAATCACAGCATCTTAATTATCTGAGAAACTAGAATGATTAATTTTTGCCTTTTAATACAGTGATATTCTCTTATACTGTACTAAAAGCAACTGTTTTCAACTGTGCTTAAGTAATTCCCAACCCCCCCAAAGCCTCTTTATTCTTTTTGGTTAATCAAAAAGAGTGTGGAGATAGATTATATGCTTACTGTTTGTGGACTACATGACACCAGTGTAGAGCACTAGCACAGAGCTGATAACAAATTGCTGTAATGCTCAAAGCACCAGCTCAGAAGTCCCTGAAGTCCATCAGCGTTGTGACACCCTATGAAGAGTTCTGACTGCAGCCTGCCTTTCCTTGTTTGCACTGCTGGATGAACGGCTGCTAACTCCCTGTTTGCCTGCTGTACCCTCTCTACCTTGACGTGGCAACCACTGGAATTGCTCTACTCAGAAGAGAGAAACAAGAAAATAGGCATTTTCCTTGTTAAAAATTATATACCAGACCTTATATATCAGCCCTCTTACTCTAGTGCTATGAAGATTATTTTACTTACATCTTACTTTTCCCTGTGATGTTGGCTTTGTAACTTATTAGGCAATGAAGTGACTGCATTCACTATGTCACACCTTGCTTAGAAGGACCTTACAGATGAGCAGATTTTCTGGCAAAAGAGAGTTATCAGTTAAAGTATTAGGTTTTAGAAAGAATACTTTTTAGTTAAGTGTAAGAAAATCTTTGAAGAACAGTTGAATTTCACTGTTGTAAGAATTTCAAGAATTTATGGTCCTTTCTTAACAAAACCACATTATGATTCCACAAGATTCTTGTGATCTATGGCTTTCCCTCAGATTAAAAGATTTGAGGACTCCAGGTTCTATGTTTTAATTCTTGAAGACATAGAAACCTGTTTTGTCCATTTTTGGATGGCAAAGAGACAGCACAGCACTATCCTTGAATAAACTTTGAAAACACTGCTCTGAAACACTGATGGCTAAAACATGAGTGAGCTTTCACAACACTCACAAACCTGAAGAAAACCCAAAGATATATAAGCTGCATTTTGCTATTCCCAAACTGTAAATAAGTTTTATATTCCAAAACAGAAACAAAAATCATCATAGCTATCTCTAAGAAACAATTTCTTTACAGAACCCAACAACTACTCAAAAAATTAAAAGATACGCTGCCAATTTAATTTGCTAAAAAAAATACTGGTTTATTGTTAGCACATACAAATTCAATAGCCTTTGTAGGGGTTTCGGTGTTGTTGTTGTCTTTTTTTTATGCAATGCAACTACAACACAAAAGTCTTCATGGATGTTGTTCAATCCCCTTCCAACATTGCACTTTGGGGTAAGCAGAGAGGGCAGCCCACAGCCCATTCCCCTCTGTGCTGAGTGTTTCAGGGTGCCTGTGAGCCAACTGCTGCAGTACCACAGGACAGCAGTGCAGAAAGCCAAGTGATGAAAAGCCACACAGTACGTGGCCCCATTCTAAAATCAAGCACAGAGGCGCTTCAGACAACATTTCAGCAAAGAGTGAACACAGCTGCTGGCACAGGTAACTCACTGTATGCAGAGCTGCCTGGTTTAGCCAGTAATGCCTCTCTGAAGGCATGACAAGTCCTGAAGAATTGTTTTCCAGTACACATCACATGGATTTAATTCAGACGAGCAATTCTACATGGAACTATGACACAATCTTCCAGCTTCAAATTGAGTTTTGGGGGAAGCTGGGGGTGTTGTTTCTAAAGAACATGAAGCTATTTCTATTCTTACATGTATCCCAAAGATTACTACCCTCTTTCTAACCTGAACTCTCAGCTCTAAAGCATTAACTAGAGACCTTCTGATGGCGATTCCTTTGTTTGAAGTGTACATTTAAAAACAAGTAAGTTGTAATATGTAAACAAGGGAAAACAGCACCACTTCAGAGACCTTCAATTCAACAGAGTAAACAAAACCTTACATAAACATTGCTCTGAAGTGTGCAATAAACGAGTGAAAATAGCAGTAAGACACTAATATATGTTCAGGAGTTAATAGCTAGGGTTTTTTATCCAGCACAGTAACTTAAAAAAGAAAAAAAACAAAACTAAACCAAAACACAAAACTGCTCAAATCTGTTAACAGTCTAGAGTCTTAGAAATGTTAGAAGTATACTGTGTTGACAAACAAACATGAAGCTGTTCCGCTTCCCAAATAGCAGCACAGTATTTTCAGAATAAATTGCAGCGCAGTAATTGATAAGCCGCCTTATCAATAATGTGGTAAAGAACATCAACTCTGAAACGTAACATTTCCGTCTCATACAAATAAGTGAGCAGGAAGTGCAAAAAGGCTGTTATCATTTCACATCATTTGTACATTATACACTGTAAATCATCTACTACCTAAGTACTTTTCAATTACGGACACTTGGAAGAGTTTCAGAAACGACGCAAAGACCTGCTTGAAAATGAAAATTAACACCAATACCAGAGAGTGCACACTGAAAGAAATGACCCAGCACTGGCTCACCCCTTTCCCCCACTTCACCCCCCAGCTGCCTTCCGTTCTAACACGAGGAGGGAGGACCCGTCCTCCATCCGCCCTCCGAGCGGCGGGACAGTGCAGGCTCGGCACGGGAGCGCAATCCCCAAGCCAAAACAAACCAAAAATAAAAACCAAAGAGAACGCAGTGAGAAGGAGCCGAAGGTGTCCCCGAGCGCAGGTGCCGGCAGCTCTGTCCCGGGGATGCAGCGTTCCCGGGACGCCGGGACCGACCCTTCCCGCCCGACCAGAGCCCTCTGAGGGCGCACGCGCGGAGCCGCCACCGCCCCTCTCCCCATTGGCTGGCGGCGCGGCGCGAGCGGACGCGCGAGTCCCGCCTCCGGCGCTCCGGCCGCCGCGCAGGCGCAACCGCGCTCCCCGCGCTCCG